>JAHIAM010003758.1:0-21556 GCA_021605205.1 Aegilops longissima
ACCGTTTTGGGGCCCGGGCGATTTCCATAGTTGTTGATCCCCAAGACTACATGATTTGTGCGATTCTGGCCCGTTCTTGGACTATTCTGAGTTTTGGGGTCGAAGTGATTTCCATGATTGTGAACCGGGTTGAGTTTATGTGTGTGTCATCAACAATCACAATTTTGGCCAATTCTGGTCCGTTTAGTGGACTATTACTCATCGTCTTGGGGTCCCAGGCGATTTCCGAGTGGCGATCCCAGTGCGTTCGTGTCCGTCGACAACACTCACAATTTGGCCAATTCGACCCGTTTAGTGGACTATTACTCACTACTTTGTGGTCCAGGAGTAATTTCCACGATTAACAAACCTTGGGTGCGTTTACGTGTTGGTCATTAACACTCGCGGTTTTGTCGATTATGGCCCGTTTCGTGGACTATTACTCACCATTTTGTGGCTCCCAGAGTGATTTCCATAGTTGTTGAACCCCAAGGTGCGCTTACGTGTCGATCATCAACACTCACAGTTTTGGCCCATTCTGGTCCGTTTCGTGGACTATTACACTGATTTTGGGGTCCTGGTGATTTCCACGATTAACGAACCCGGATCGTTCGTCTCGATCATCAACA
Organism: Aegilops longissima; assembly: GCA_021605205.1. Lineage (NCBI taxonomy): Eukaryota > Viridiplantae > Streptophyta > Magnoliopsida > Poales > Poaceae > Aegilops > Aegilops longissima. The sequence continues at coordinate 609 of JAHIAM010003758.1, forward strand.
CTCACAGTTTGGCGATTCCGGCCCTTTTCTTGAATTATTACTCACTGTTTTGGGGTCGGGTGATTTCCAGGATTCTTGAACCCAGCGTGCGTTACATCTCGGTCATCCGCACTCATCGTTTTGGCCCATTACACCTGTGTTAGTGGACTATTACTCCTTGTTTTGGGTTTCCGGGTGATTTTCATGATTAACGAACCACACAGTGCGTTTACATATTAATCATCAACACTTGCGGTTTTGTCGATTCGACCCATTTCATGGACTATTACTACTTGATTTTGGCCGATTATGCTGATTTCATGGACTGTATTACTCGCGATTTGGGGTTGGTAGGCGTTTCCATGATTGAAGAACCCGAACTGCGTTTATATATGGTTCATCAATAACCCTAGGTTTGTCAGATTACAGGCTCTTTCATGGACTATTACTCACGGTTTTGCAGGGGTCCCAGCGTTTCCATGGTTGTCGAACCCAAGGGTGTGCTTACGTGTTGATGTGCGTCAAGACTACATGATTTTGGGCGGTCTGGGCCGTTACATTGACTACTACTCAGTTTTGGGGTCCCGAAGTTATTTCCACGATTGCCGAACCGGGGTGCGTTTATGTAATAGTCATTGGCACTAACATTTTGGCTGATTCTGGTCGTTTCATGCACTACTACTCACTATTTTGGATCCTAGCTCATTTTTCACGATTAGCGATCCGAGGTTGCGTTTACGTGTCCGTCGTCAACACTCACCATGTTGGCCAATTCTGACCCATTTCATGGACTATTACTAGCAAGTAGGGTCTGAAAGCGATTTCCAGGTTGTTGAACCTAAGGTGAGCTTACGTCGGTCATCAACACTTTCATGATGTTGGCGATTCTGGCCCATTTCATGGACTAGTACTAACTGTTTTGGGTTCGGGTGATTTCCACGATTAATGAACCGAGTGCGTTGGCGTTTGGTCATCAAAATTGACGAGGTTTTATGGATTCTGACCCGTTTGCGTTGGATAATTACTCACGTTTGGGGCCGGGCGATTTCCATAGTTGTTGATCCCCAAGACTTCGCGGTTTGTGCGATTCTGGCCCGTTCTTGGACTATTACTGAGTTTTGGGGTCCGGTGATTTCCATGATTGTGAACCCGGGTTGGTTTTGTGTGTGTCATCAACAATCACAATTTGGCCAATTCTGGTCCGTTTACGTGGACTATTACTCATCGTCTTGGGGTCCCGGGCGATTTCCACAGTGTGATCCAGGAATGCGTTCGTGTCAAATCGACAACTTCTCTGAATTTTGGCCAATTAAGCCCGTTTAAGTGGACTATTACTCACTACTTTGTGGTCCAGGAGTAATTTCCCGATTAACAAACCTTGGAGTGCGTTCACGTGTTGGTCATTAACACTTTCGCGGTTTTATCGATTATGGCCCGTTTGGTGGACTATTACTCACATTTGTGGCTCGGTCGATTTCCATGGTTGTTGAACCCCAAGTGCGCTTACGTGTCGATCATCAACACTCCACGGTTTGGCCCATTCGGGTCCGTTTAGTGGACTATTACACACTGATTTTGGGGTCACTGAGTGATTTCCACGATTAACGAACCCCGGATGCGTTCGTCTCGATCATCAACACTCACAGTTTGGCGATTACTGGCCCTTTTTCTTGAATTATTACTCACTGTTTTGGGGTCCGGAGTGATTTCCACGATTAACGAACCCGGCGTGCGTTTATCTCGGTCATCAACACTCATCGTTTGGCCCATTCTGCCTGTTTCCGTGGACTATTACTCACTGTTTTGGGTTTCCGGGAGTGATTTTTCGCAGATAACGAACCTCGAATGCGTTTACATATTAATCATCAACACTTGCGGTTTTTGTAGATTCCTGACCCATTTCATGGACTATTACTACTTGATTTTGGCGATTATGCGAGTTTCATGGACTATTACTCACGATTTGGGGTCCGTGGGCATTTCCATGATTGAAGAACCCGGGCTGGCGTTTATATATAGTTCATCAATAACCTAGGTTTGTCGATTAAGGGCTCTTTCATGGACTATTACTCACGGTTTTGGGGTCCCAGCGATTTCCATGGTTGTCGAACCCCAGGTGTGTACGTGTTGGTAGGTCAAGACTACTTGATTTGGGCGATTCTGGACCGTTACATTGACTACTACTCAGTTTTGGGGTCGAAAGTTATTTCCACGATTAGCGAACCCGGAATGCTGCGTTTATGTGTCGGTCATCGACACTAACATTTTGGCTGATTCTGGTCCGTTTCATGCACTACTACTCACTATTTTCGATCCTAGCTCATTTTCACGATTGGCGATCCCGAGGGTTGCGTTCGTGTCCAAATCGTCAACACTCACTGATGTTGGTCGACCCATTTCATGGACTATTACTAATAGTGGGGTCTGAAGCGATTCCAAAGTTGTTTGAACCCTAAGGTGAGCTTACGTCATCGAGTCATCAACTTTTCGCATGATGTTGGCGATTCTGGCCCATTTCATGGACTAGTACTAAGCATTTTGGGTTCCCGGAGTGATTTCCACGATTATGAGCCGAGTGCGTTGGCGTTTGGTCATCAAGAGTCGAGGTTTTGTGTCGATTCGACCCGTTTGCGTGGATAATTACTCACCGTTTTGCAGGGCCCGGGGCGATTTCCATAGTTGTTGATCCCCAAGACTTCATGATTTGTGCCGATTACTGGCCCGTTCTTGGACTATTCTGGTTTTGGGGTCCCAGAAGTGATTTCCATGATTGGCGAACCCGGGTTGAGTTTATGTATGTGTCATCAACAATCACAATTTTGGCCAATTCTGGTCCGTTTCGTGGACTATTACTCATCGTCTTGGGGTCTGAGCGACTTTCACAGTGGCGATCCCGGATGCGTTCGTGTCCGTCGACTACACTCACAATTTGGCCAATTCGACCCGTTTAATTGGACTATTACTCACTACTTTGTGGTCGGAGTAATTTCCCGATTAACAAACTCCTAGTGCGTTACGTGTTGGTCATTAACACTTCAGCGGTTTATGTCGATTATGGCCCGTTGGACTATTACTCACCATTTTGTGGCTCGAGTAATTTCCATAGTTATTTGAACCCCAGAAGTGCTGCTTCCGTAGTCGATCATCCCTTACTCTGATTTTGGCCCATTCGGTCCGTTTCGTAGACTATTAAACACTGATTTGGGGTCCTGGTGATTTCCACGATTAACGAACCGGATGCGTTTACGTCTCGATCATCAACACTCCAGTTTTGGCGATTCTGGCCCTTTTCTTGAATTATTACTCACTTTGTTTTGGGGTCCGGGTGATTTCCACGATTAACGAACCCGATGCGTTTACATCTCGGTCGATCAACACTCATCGTTTTGGCCCATTCTGCCTGTTTAAGTGGACTATTACTCACTGTTTGGGTTTCCGGGTGATTTTTCATGATTCGCGAACCCTCGGTGCGTTTACATATTAATCATCAACACTTGCATGTTTTTGTCGAATTCAACCCATTTCATGGACTATTACTTTCGCATGTTTTGGCGATTATGCGATTTTCATGGACTATTACTCACTTGATTTGGGGTCGAGTAGGATTTCCATGATTGAAGAACCCGGGCTGCGTTTATATATCGATTCATCAATAACCCTAGGTTTGTCGGTTCTGGGCTCTTTCATGGACTATTACTCACGGTTTTGGGGTCCCAGCGATTTCCATGGTTAGCCGAACCCCAAGGTGTGCTTACGTGTTGGTGCGTCAAGACTACATGATTTGGGCGATTCTAAACCGTTACATTGACTACTACTCGGTTTGGGGTCGAAGTTATTTCCCACGATTAGCGAACCCCAGGTGCGTTTACGTGTCCGGTCATCCGGCACTAACACAATTGGCTGATTCTGGTCCGTTTCATGCACTACTACTCACTATTTTGGATCCTAGATCATTTCCACGATTGTGATCGAGGGTTGCGTTTACGTGTCCGTCGTCAACACTCACCGATGTTGGCCAATTCGACCCATGTCATGGACTATTACTAACCCGTGGGGTCTGAAGCGATTTCCAAAGTTGTTGAACCTAAGGTGAGCTTACGTGTCGGTCATCAACACTTTCGCATGTTATTGGCGGTTAAGCCCATTTCATGGACTAGTACTAAGCTGTATTTGGGTTCGGGTGATTTCCACGATTAATGAACCAGGGGTGCGTTGGCGTTTCGGTCATCAAAATTGATGGTTTTGTCGATTTCGACCCGTTTACGTGGATAATTACTCACCGTTTTGGGGCCCGGGCGATTTCCATAGTTGTTGATCCCCAAGACTTCGCAGGTTTGTGCGATTCTGTCCCGTTTCTTGGACTATTACTTGAGTTTTGGGGTCCCAGTGATTTCCATGATTAGCGAACCCGGGTTGCGTTTATGTAACATCATCAACAATCACAATTTTGGCCAATTCTGGTCGTTTAAGTAGGACTATTACTCATCGTCTTGGGGTCCCAGGCGACTTTCCACAGTGGCGATCCCCAGTGCGTTTACGTGTCGATCGACAACACTCACAATTTGGCCAATTCGACCCGTTTAAGTGGACTATTACTCACTACTTTGTGGTCAGGGGTAATTTACGATTAACAAACTCAGAGTGCGTTTACGTGTTGGTCATCAACTTCAGCGGTTTTGTCGATTCGGCCCGTTTCGTGGACTATTACTCACCATTTGTGGGTCAGGCGATTTCCATGAGTTGTTGAACCCAAGGTTAACTTACGTGTCGATCGTCAACACTCACAGTTTTGGCCCGTACTGGTCCGTTTAGTGGACTATTACAACGCGGTTGGGCTCCTGAGTGATTTCCACGATTAACGAACCCGGATCGTTTACGTCTCGGTCATCAACACTCACAGTTTTGGCGATTCTGGCCCGTTTCTTGAATTTTTACCTCACTGTTTTGGGGTCGGGTGAATTTCCACGATGCGAACCCGGCGTGCGTTTACATGCCGGTCATCAACACTCATCGTTTGGCCCATTCTGCCACTGTTTAGCCAGACTATTACTCACTGTTTTGGGTTTCGGGTGATTTCGCATGATCGCGAATTACTAAGTGCGTTTACATATTAGTCATCAACACTCGCGGTTTTGTCGATTGACCCATTTCATGGACTATTACTGTTGATTTTGGCGATTATGCGATTTCATGGACTGTACTCACTGATTTGGGGTCGGTGGGCGATTTCCATGAGTTGAAGAACGAAGGATGCGTTTATATATCGTTCATCAATAATCCCTAGGTTTGTGCGGTTACAGGCTCTTTCATGGACTATTACTCACGGTTTTGGGGTCCCCAGCGATTTCCATGGTTGTCGAACCCCAAGGTGTGCTTACGTGTTGTTGGTCGTCAAGACTGTACTTTGGGCGATTCTGGCCCGTTACATTGACTACTACTTCGTTTTGGGGTCCGAAGTTATTTCCACGATTAGGCGAACCCGGGGTGCGTTTACGTGTCGGTCCATCGGCACTCACAATTTTGGCTGATTCTGGTCCGTTTATGCACTACTACTCACTATTTTTTGGATCTAGATCATTTTCCACGATTAGCGATCCGGGGTTTGCGTTTACGTGTCCGTCATCAACACTCACGGTGTTGGCCAATTACGACCCATGTCATGGACTATTACTGACCGTGGGGTCTGAGCGATTATCCATGTTTTTTGAACCCTAAGGTGAGCTTACGTGGCGGTCATCAACTTTTCGCGGTATTGGCGATTTTGGTCCATTTCCATGGACTAGTACTCAGCATGTTTGGGTTCGGGGTGATTTCCACGATTAATGAACCGGGGTGCGTTGGCGTTTTCGGTCATCAAAATTAAGTGGTTTTGTCGATTTTGACCCGTTTAGTGGATAATTACTCACCGTTTTGGGGCCGGGAGGCGATTTCCATAGTTGTTGATCCCCAAGACTACGCGGTTTGTGCCGATTCTGGCCGTTCTTGGACTATTAATGAGTTTTGGGGTCCCGGCGATTTCCATGATTAATGAACCCGGGTTGAGTTTATGTCATGTGTCATCAACAATCACAATTTGGCCAATTCTGGTCCGTTTAGGTGGACTATTACTCATCGTCTTGGGGTCCTGAGCGATTTCCACAGTGGCGATCCCGGGTGCGTTTACGTGTCCGTCGACAACACTCACAATTTGGCCAATTACTGACCCGTTTAAGTGGACTATTACTCACTACTTTGTGGTCGAGGTAATTTCCACGATTAACAAACTGAGGTGCGTTTACGTGTTGGTCATTAACACTTTCGCGGTTTTGTCGATTACTGGCCCGTTTAGTGGACTATTACTCACCATTTGTGGGTCCCAGGCGATTTCCATAGTTGTTGAACCCAAAGGTGCGTTACGTGTCGATCATCAACACTCACGATGTTTGGCCCATTACTGGTCCGTTTAAGTGGAGACTATTACACACCGATTTGGGGTCCTGAGTGATTTCCACGATTAACGAACCCCGGATGCGTTCGTCTCGATCATCAACACTCACAGTTGTGGCGATTCGGCCCGTTTCTTGGATTATTACTCACTGTTTTGGGGTCCGGGTGATTTCCACGATTAACGAACCCGGCGTGCGTTTACATGTCGGTCATCAACACTCATCGTTTTGGCCCATTACGCTGTTTCGCGGACTATTACTCCTGTTTTGGGTTTCCGGGTGATTTTCATGATTAACGAACCCTAGATGTGTTTACATGTTAGTCATCAACACTTGCGGTTTTGTGGATTACGACCCATTTCATGGACTATACTAGCATGTTTTGGCGATTATGCGATTTCATGGACTATTACTCACGCGATTTGGGGTCCGTGGGCGATTTCCATGATTGAAGAACCCTGGGCTGCGTTTATATATCGTTCATCAACCTTCCTAGGTTTGTCCGATTAAGGCTCTTTCATGGACTATTACTCACGGTTTTGGGGTCCCAGCGATTTCCATGGTTAGCCGAACGGGGTGTGCTTACGTGTTGGTGCGTCAAGACTACATGATTTGGGCGATTAAGGCCCGTTACATTGACTACTACTCAGTTTTGGGGTCCGAAGTTATTTCCACGATTATGAACCCGGGAGTGCGTTTATGTCGGTCATCGGCACTCACAATTTGGCTGATTCTGGTCCGTTTCATGCACTACTACTCACTATTTTGGATCCTAGATCATTTTCCACGATTAGCGATCCCAGGGTTGCGTTTACGTGTCCGTCGTCAACACTCACGGTGTTGGCGATTCTGACCCATGTCATGGACTATTACTAACAGTGGGGTCTGAAGAGATATCCATAGTTTTTGAACCCTAAGGTGAGCTTACGGTGTCGGTCATCAACACTTGATGGTATTGGCGATTCGGCCCATTCATGGACTAGTACTCTCCTTGTTTTGGGTTCCCGGGTGATTTCCACGATTAATGAACCCTTGAGTGCGTTAGCGTTTGATCATCAAAATTAAATGGTTTTTTGTCGATTCGACCGTTTAGTATGATAATTACTCACCGTTTTGGGGCCGGGCGATTTCCATAGTTGTTGATCCCCAAGACTGTGATTTGTGCCGATTCTGGCCCGTTCTTGGACTATTAATGAGTTTTGGGGTCCGGGCGATTTCCATGATTAGCGAACCCGGGTTGCGTTTATGTATGTGTCATCTGTAATCACAATTTGGTGGAATTCTGTTCCGTTTAAATGGACTATTACTCGCTCGTCTTGGGGTCCCAGGCGATTTCCACAGTGGCGATCCCGGGGTCGTTTACGTGTCGTCGACAACACTCACAATTTTGGCCAATTCGTGTTCGTGTGACTATTACTCACTACTTTTGTGGTCGGGGTAATTTCCACGATTAACAAACACTTAAGTGCGTTCACGTGTTGGTCATTAACACTTTCAGCGGTTTTGTCGATTCTGCCCGTTTCTTGGACTATTACTCACCATTTTGTGGGTCGAGCGATTTCCATAGTTGTTGAACCCAAGGTTGCGCTTACGTGTCGATCATCAACACTCACAGTTTGGCCCATTACGTCCGTTTAGTGGACTATTACACTGATTTGGGGTCACTGGTGATTTCCACGATTAACGAACCCCGGATGCGTTCGTCTCGATCATCAACACTCACAGTTTTGGCGATTCTGGCGTTTCTTGGATTATTACTCACTGTTTTGGGGTCCGGGTGATTTCCACGATTCTGAACCCGGCGTTTACATCTCGGTCATCAACACTCATCGTTTTGGCCCATTCTGCCATTTGGTGGACTACTACTGCCTCCTTTTGGGTTTCCGGAGTGATTTTTCATGATTAACGAACCCCGGTGCGTTTACATAATCATCAACACTTGCGGTTTTTGTGGATTCTGACCCATTTCGCCGGACTATTACTACTGCATGATTTTGGCGATTATGCGCGGTTTCATGGACTATTACTCACTGATTTGGGGTCCGTGGGCGATTTCCATGATTGAAGAACGCCCGAACTGCTGCGTTTATATATGGTTCATCAATAACCTAGGTTTGTCGAATTCTGGGCTCTTTCATGGACTATTACTCACGGTTTTGGGTCCCTAGCGATTTCCATGGTAGTCGAACCCCAAGGTGTGTTATGTGTTGGTGCGTCAAGACTGCATGATTTGGGCGATTCCACGTTACATTGACTTCTACTACTCGGTTTGGGGTCGAAGTTATTTCACGATTGGCGAACCCGGGTGCGTTTGCGTTATGCGGATGCATCAACACTCACAATTTTGGCTGATTCTGGTCACGTTTCGCACTACTACTCACTATTTTGGATCCTAGATCATTTTCCACGATTAGCGATCGGGGTTGCGTTTACGTGTCCGTCATCAACACTCCACGTGTTGTGCCAATTCTGACCCATGTCGCCAGACTATTACTAACAGTGGGGTCTGAAGAGATATCCATAGTTTTTGAACCTAAGGTGAGCTTACGTGTCGGTCATCAACTTTTCGCAGATATTGGCGATTACTGGTCCATTTCATGGACTAGTACTCCTTGTTTGGGTTCCGGGAGTGATTTCACGATTAATGAACCCGGGAGTGCGTTAGCGTTTGATCATCAAAATTAAGTGGTTTTGTCGATTCGACCCGTTTCATGGTGAATTACTCACCGTTTTGGGGCCGGGCGATTTCCATAGTTGTTGATCCCCAAGACTTCGCATTTGTGCCGATTCTGGCCCGTTTTCTTGAGCTACTAATGAGTTTTGGGGTCCGGTGATTTCCATGATTGACGAACCCGGGTTGAGTTTATGTGTCAGTCATCAACAATCACAATTTTGGCCAATTCTGTTCCGTTTGAGTGGACTGTACTCATCGTCTTGGGGTCCCAGGCGATTTCCAGTGATGCATCCCGATCCCGGGGTGCGTTTACGTGTCCGTCGACAACACTCACAATTTTGGCCAATTCTGACCCGTTTAGGGTGGATAACCTCACTACTTTGTGGTCGGGGAGTAATTTCACGATTAACAAACCCAGGGTGCGTTACGTGTTGGTCATTAACTTTTCGCGTTTTGTCGATTCTGCCCGTTTCTTGGACTATTACTCACCATTTTGTGGGTCGGGCGATTTCCATAGTTGTTGAACCCAAAGGTGCGCTTCGTGTCGATCATCAACACTCACAGTTTGGCCCATTCGGTCCGTTTAGTGGACTATTACACTGATTTGGGGTCACAGGTGATTTCCACGATTCGCGAACCCCGGATGCGTTCGTCTCGGTCATCAACACTCACGCAGTTTTGGCGATTCTGGCCCGTTTCTTGGATTATTACTCACTTTGTTTTGGGGTCGGGTGATTTCCACGATTCTGAACCCGGTGCGTTTACATCTCGGTCATCAACACTCATCGTTTGGCCCATTCTGCCTGTTTCGTGGACTATTACTCACTGTTTTGGGTTTCCCGGGTGATTTTCATGATTAACTGAACCCTCGGTGCGTTTACATATTATCATCAACACTTGCGGTTTTATATGGATTTGACCCATTTCATGGACTATTACTGGAGTTTTGGCGATTATGCGGTTCATGGACTATTACTCAGCTGATTTGGGGGTCCGTGGGCGATTTCCGCCGATTGAAGAACCCGGCTGCGTTTATATATCGTTCATCAATAACCTAGGTTTGTCGATTACAGGCTCTTTCATGGACTATTACTCACGGTTTGGGGTCAAAGCGATTTCCATGGTTGTCGAACCCAAGGTGTGCTTATGTGTTGGTCGTCAAGACCTCGCAGTTTTGGGCGATTCTGGCCGTTACATTGACTACTACTCGGTTTGGGGTCGAAGTTATTTCCACGATTGGCGAACCCGGGAGTGCGTTTACGTATCGGTCATCGGCACTCACTGATTTGGCTGATTCGGTCGTTTCATTTCGCTACTACTCACACTTTTGGATCCTAGATCATTTCCGATTAGCGATCGGGGTTGCGTTCGTGTCCGTCATCAACACTCACGGTGTTGGCCAATTCGACCCATGTCATGGACTATTACTAACGTGGGGTCTGAAGGCGATATCCATAGTTTTGAACCTAAGGTGAGCTTACGTGTCGGTCATCAACACTTCGCGATATTGGCGATTACGGTCCATTCATGGACTAGTACTCACTGTTTTGGGTTCGGGTGATTTCACGATTAATGACCCGGAGTGCGTTGACGTTTGATCATCAAAATTGTGGTTTTTATCGATTGACCCGTTTATTGTGGATAATTACTCACCGTTTTGGGGCCGGGCGATTTCCATAGTTGTTGATCCCCAAAGACTTCAGCGATTTGTGCGATTCTGGCCGTTCTTGGACTATTACTGAGTTTGGGGTCGGCGATTTCCATGATTGTGAACCCGGTTTGAGTTTATGTGTGTCATCAACAATCACAATTTTGGCCAATTCTGGTCCGTTTCGTGGACTATTACTCATGTCGTCTTGGGGTCGGGCGATTTCCACAGTGGCGATCCCGAGTGCGTTTACGTGTCCGTCGACAACACTCACAATTTGGCCAATTCTGACCCGTTTAAGTGGACTATTACTCACTACTTTATTGGTCAGGAGTAATTTCCACGATTAACAAACCACAGGTGCGTTTACGTGTTGGTCATTAACTTTTCAGCGGTTTTGTCGATTACGGCCGTTTGTGGACTATTACTCACCATTTTGTGGGTCCTGAGGCGATTTCCATAGTTGTTGAACCCCAAGGTGCGCTTACGTGTCGATCATCAACACTCATAGTTTTGGCCCATTCTGGTCGTTTAGTTGGACTATTACACTGCGATTTGGGGTCACTGGTGATTTCCACGATTAACGAACCCGGATGCGTTTACGTCTCGATCATCAACACTCCACGGTTTTGGCGATTCGGCCCGTTTCTTGGATTATTACTCACTGTTTTGGGGTCCCGGGTGATTTCCACGATTAACGAACCCGGCGTGCGTTTACATCTCGGTCATCAACACTCATCGTTTTGGCCCATTCACTTACATTTACGTGGACTATTACTCACTTTGTTTTGGGTTTCCGGGTGATTTTCATGATTACTTGAACCCTCGGATGCGTTTACATATTAATCATCAACACTTGCCGGTTTTTATTCGATTCGACCCATTTCATGGACTATTACTCGCAGTTTTGGCCGATTATGCCAGTTTCATGGACTATTACTCACTGATTTGGGGTCCGTGGGCGATTTCCATGATTGAAGAACCCCGGGCTGCGTTTATATATCGTTCATCAATAACCCTAGGTTTGTCCGATTCTGGGCTCTTTCATGGACTATTACTCACGGTTTTGGGGTCCCAAAGCGATTTCCATGGTTGTCGAACCCCAAGGTGTGCTTACGTGTTGATGCGTCAAGAACTTCTTGATTTGGGCGATTCTGGCCGTTACATTGACTACTACTAGGTTTTGGGGTCAGAATTATTTCCACGATTAGCGAACCGAAGTGCGTTTACGTGTCGGTCATCAGCACTCACAATTTTGGCTGATTACGGTCCGTTTCATGCACTACTACTCACTATTTTGGATCCTAGATCATTTTCCACGATTGGCGATCGAGGGGTTGCGTTTACGTTGTCCGTCATCAACACTCACAGGTGTTGGCCAATTCGACCCATGTCATGGACTATTACTAACCGTGGGGTCTGGCGATATCCATAGTTTTTGAACCCAAGGTGAGCTTACATTAGTCGGTCATCAACACTTTCGCGATATTGGCGATTCTGGTCCCATTTCATGGACTAGTACTCCTTGTTTTGGGTTCCGGGTGATTTCCACGATTAATGAACCGGGGTGCGTTGGCGTTTCGGTCATCAAAATTACGTGGTTTTGTCGATTCAGCCCGTTTAGTGGATAATTACTCACCGTTTGGGGCCCGGGCGATTTCCATAGTTGTTGATCCCCAAGACTCGCGATTTGTGCCGATTCTGGCCCGTTCTTGGACTATTCTCTGGTTTTGGGGTCCGGTGATTTCCATGATTAGCGAACCCGGGTTGAGTTTATGTGTGTATGTCATCAACAATCACAATTTTGGCGAATCTGGTCCGTTTAATGGACTATTACTCATCGTCTTGGGGTCCCGGGCGATTTCCACGAGTGGCGATCCCGAAGTGCGTTACGTGTCCGTCGACAACACTCACAATTTTGGCCAATTCTGACCCATTTAGTGGACTATTACTCACTACTTTGTGGTCGGGAGGAATTTCCACGATTAACAAACCAGGTGCGTTCGTGTTGGTCATTAACACTTTCGCGGTTTTTGTCGATTCTGGCCCGTTTCGTGGACTATTACTCACCATTTTGTGGGTCCCAGGCGATTTCCGTGGTTGTTGAACCCCAAGGTGCGCTTCATTATCCGATCATCAACACTCACAGTTTTGGCCCATTCGGTCCGTTTAAGTGGACTATTACACACTGATTTGGGGTCCTGGTGATTTCCCGATTCGCAGAACCCGGATGCGTTACGTCTCGATCATCAACACTCCACCGTTTGGCGATTACTGGCCCGTTTCTTCAGATTATTACTCCTGTGTTTTGGGGTCCGGGTGATTTCCACGATTAACGATTCCCCGTGCGTTTACATCTCGGTCATCAACACTCATCGTTTTGGCCCATTCTGCCTGTTTGGTGGACTATTACTCACTGTTTGGGTTTCCCGGTGATTTTCATGATTAACGAACCCTCAGTGCGTTTACATGTTGATCATCAACACTTCGCGGTTTTGTCGATTCTAACCCATTTCATGGACTATTACTGCGTATGATTTTGGCGATTATGCTAGATTTCATGGACTATTACTCACTGATTTGGGGTCCGTGGGCGATTTCCATGATTGAAGAACCGGGACTGCGTTTATATATCGTTCATCAATAACCCTAGGTTTGTCGAATTCTAGGCTCTTTCATGGACTATTACTCACCGGTTTGGGGTCCCAGCGATTTCCATGGTTGTCGAACCCCAAGGTGTGCTAACGTGTTGGTCGTCAAGACTCGCTGATTTGGGCGATTCTGACCCGTTACATTGACCTACTACCAGTTTTGGGGTCAAGATTATTTCCACGATTAGCGAACGGGGTGCGTTTACGTGTCGGTCATCGGCACTCACAATTACGGCTGATTCTGGTCGTTTCATGCACTACTACTCACTATTTTGGATCCTAGATCATTTTCCACGATTGGCGATCCCGAGGTTGCGTTTCCGTGTCGTCGTCATCACTCCGCGGTGTTGGCCAATTCTGACCCATGTCATGGACTATTACTAACTGTGGTGGTCTGGACGATATCCATAGTTTTTGAACCCTAAGGTGAGCTTCGATGTCGGTCATCAACACTTTCGCATGATATTGGCGATTAGGTCCATTTCATGGACTAGTACTCACTGTTTTGGGTTCGGAGTGATTTCCACGATTAATGAACCCGGAGTGCGTTGGCGTTTGGGTCATCAAAATCGTGGTTTTATCGATTGACCCGTTTACGTGGATAATTACTCACCGTTTTGGGGCCGGGCGATTTCCATAGTTGTTGATCCCCAAGACTACTTGATTTGTGCCGATTCTGGCCCGTTCTTGGACTATTCTGAGTTTTTGGGGTCCCGGTGATTTCCATGATTGAGCCGAACCCGGGTTGCGTTTATGTGTGTGTCATCAACAATCACAATTTTGGCCAATTCTGGTCCGTTTCAGTGGACTATTACTCATCGTCTTTGGGGTCCCGGGCGATTTCCACAGTGGCGATCCCGGGGTGCGTTTGCGTGTCCGTCGACAACACTCACAATTTTGGCCAATTCGACCCGTTTAAGTGGACTATTACTCACTACTTTGTGGTCAGAGTAATTTCACGATTAACAAACTCTGAAGTGCGTTTACGTAGCCGGTCATTAACACTTTCGCGGTTTTGTCGATTCTGGCCCGTTTCATGGACTATTACTCACCATTTTGTGGGTCCCAGGCGATTCACATAGTTGTTTGAACCCCAAGGTCGCGTTACGTGTCGATCATCAACACTCACAGTTTTGGCCCATTCTGGTCCGTTTAAGTGGACTATTACACACTGCATTTTGGGGTCACTGGTGATTTCCACGATTGCGAACGCGGATGCGTTTACGTCTCGATCATCAACACTCACAGTTTTGGCCGATTACGTGGCCCGTTTCTTGAATTATTACTCTTTGTTTTGGGGTCCGGGTGATTTCCGATTAACGAACGGCGTGCGTTTACATCTCGGTCATCAACACTCATCGTTTTGGCCCATTCGCTTGTTTTAAGTGGACTATTACTCCACTGTTTTGGGTTTCGGGTGATTTTCATGATTAACGAACCCTCGAATGCGTTTACATATTAGTCATCAATTTTCAGCGGTTTTTGTCGATTGACCCATTTCATGGACTATTACTACGCGATTTTGGCGATTATGCGATTTCATGGACTATTACTCCAGCGATTTGGGGTCGTAGGCGATTTCCCATGATTGAAGAACTAGGGCTGCGTTTATATATCGTTCATCAATAACCCTAAGGTTTGTCGGATTCTAGAAGCTCTTTCATGGACTATTACTCACGGTTTTGGGGTCCCAAGCGATTTCCATGGTTGTCGAACCCCAAGGTGTGCCATCGTGTTGGTGCGTCAAGACTAGCATGATTTGGGCGATCTGGCCGTTACATTGACTACTACTCAGGTTTGGGGTCCCGAAGTTATTTCCACGATTGGCGAACCGGGGTGCGTTTATGTGTCGGTCATCGGCACTAACAATTTTGGCTGATTCTCGTCCGTTTCATGCACTACTACTCACTATTTTGGATCCTAGATCATTTTCCACGATTAGCGATCCCGAGTTGCGTTTACGTGTCCGTCGTCAACACTCCACGATGTTGGCCAATTCTGACCCATGTCATGGACTATTACTAACCGTGGGGTCTGAGGCGATTTCCATAGTTATTGTTGAACCTAAGGTGAGCTTACGTGTCGGTCATCAAC
This sequence comes from Aegilops longissima, assembly GCA_021605205.1. Taxonomy (NCBI): domain Eukaryota; kingdom Viridiplantae; phylum Streptophyta; class Magnoliopsida; order Poales; family Poaceae; genus Aegilops; species Aegilops longissima. The sequence goes on from JAHIAM010003758.1 coordinate 16,080, forward strand.
ACTTTTCATGATATTGGCGATTCTGGCCCATTTCATGGACTAGTACTCCTTTTTTGGGTTCCGGGTGATTTCACGATTAATGAACCCGAAGTGCGTTGGCGTTTGATCATCAAAATTCGTGGTTTTTTTTAAGATTCGACCCGTTTAGTGGATAATTACTCACCGTTTTGGGGCCGGGCGATTTCCATGAGTTGTTGATCCCCAGGACTTCATGGTTTGTGCGATTAAGCGTATTTCTTGGACTATTAGTGAGTTTTGGGGTCCCGGTGATTTCCATGATTAGCGAACCGGGTTGCGTTTATGTATGCATCATCAACAATCACAATTTTGGCCAATTCTGGTCCGTTTATTGGACTATTACTCATCGTCTTGGGGTCCCAGGCGATTTCACGTGGCGATCCCGGGAGTGCGTTTACGTGTCGTCGACAACACTCACAATTTTGGCCAATTCTGACCCGTTTCGTGGACTATTACTCACTACTTTGTGGTCGAGGAGTAATTTCCACGATTAACAAACTCCAGGTGCGTTTACGTTGTTGGTCATTAACACTTTCGCGGTTTTGTGCGATTACTGCCCGTTTAAGTGGACTATTACTCACCATTTTGGGGTCCCGGGCGATTTCCATAGTTGTTGAACCCCAGAGGTGCGCTTACGTGTCGATCATCAACACTCACAGTTTGGCCCATTACGGTCGTTTAAGTGGACTATACACACTGATTTGGGGTCCACAGGTGATTTCCACGATTAACGAACCCGGGATGCGTTCGCGTCTCGATCATCAACACTCCAGATTTTGGCGATTACTGGCCGTTTCTTGATTATTACTCCTTTGTTTTGGGGTCCGAGGTGATTTCCACGATTAACGTTCCCGGCGTGCGATTTACATCTCGGTCATCAACACTCATCGTTTTGGCCCATTCTGCCCTGTTCCGATGGACTATTACTCACTGTTTTGGGTTTCCGGGTGATTTTCATGATGCGCGAACCTAAGTGCGTTTACATATTAATCATCAACTTTTCACTGGTTTTTTATCGATTCGACCCATTTCATGGACTATTACTCGCCATGATTTGGCGATTATGCGATTTCATATGGACTATTACTCCTGCGATTTGGGGTCCATTAGGCGATTTCCATGAGTAGAAGAATTTGCGTTCTATATACTCGTTCATCAATAATCCCTAGGTTTGTCGGTTACCAGGCTCTTTCATGGACTATTACTCACGGTTTTGGGGTCCCAGCGATTTCCATGGTTAGCGAACCCCAAGGTGTGCTTACGTGTTGGTGCGTCAAGACTACCGCGCTTTGGGCGATTCGGTCATTTACGGTGAGCTACTACTCAGTTTGGGGTCGAAAGTTATTTCCACGATTAGCGAACCAGGTGCGTTTACGTGTCTGGTCATCGGCACTCACAATTTTGGCTGATTACGGTCCGTTTCATGCACTACTACTCACTATTTTGGATCCTAGATCATTTTCACGATTGGCGATCCGAAGGTTGCGTTTACGTGTAATGGTATTCAACACTCACGATGTTGGCCATTCGACCCATGTCATGGACTATTACTAACCGATTAGGTCTGAGCGATATCCATAGTTTTTGAACCCTAAGGTGAGCTTACGTGTCGGTCATCAACACTTTTCGATATTGGCGGTTCTGGTCCATTTCATGGACTAGTACTCCTTATTTTGGGTTCGGGTGTATTTCCGATTAATGAACCCGGAGTGCGTTAGCGTTTCGGTCATCAAAATTAAGTGGTTTTTATGGATTACGAACCCGTTTGCATGGATAAGTACTCACCGTTTTGGGGCCGGGCGATTTCCATAGTTGTTGATCCCCCAAGACTTCTATGATTTGTGCCCGATTCTGCCCGTTTCTTGGACTATTACTGAGTTTTGGGGTCCGGCGATTTCCATGATTGATGAACCCGGGTTGAGTTTATGTTGTGTCATCAACAATCATACAATTTTGCCAATTCTGGTCGTTTTAGTGGACTATTACTTTCATCGTCTTGGGGTCCGGGCGATTTCCACTGTGGCGATCCCGAGTGCGTTTACGTGTCCGTCGACAACCTCACAATTTGGCCAATTACGACCCGTTTAGTGGACTATTACTCACTACTTTGTGGTCCGGGTAATTTCCACGATTAACAAACAAGGTTCGTTTCGTGTTGGTCATCAACACTTTCGCGGTTTTATGTATGGATTCGGCCCGTTTGTTGGACCTTACTCACCATTTTGTGGTCGGGCGATTTCCATAGTTGTTGAACCCCAAGGTGCGCTTCGTTATCGATCATCAACACTCACAGTTTGGCCCATTCTGGTCCGTTCATTGGACTATTACGGATTGGGGTCCTGGTGATTTCCGGATGCGAACCCGGATCGTTCGTCTCGATCATCAACACTCACATTTTGGCGATTCGGCCCGTTTCTTGAATTATTACTCACTGTTTTGGGGTCGGGTGATTTCCACGATTAACGAACCCGGCGTGCGTTTACATCTCGGTCATCAACACTCATCGTTTTGGCCCATTACGCCTGTTTAGTGGACTATTACTCCTTTTTTGGGTTTCCGGGTGATTTTCATGATTAACGAACCCTCGGGTGCGTTTACATATTAATCATCAACACTTGCGGTTTTGTCGATTCGACCCATTTCATGGACTATTACTACGCGATTTTGGCGATTATGCGATTTCATGGACTATTACTCACGATTTGGGGTCGTGGGCGATTTCCATGATTGAAGAACCCGGGCTGCGTTTATATATCGTTCATCAATAATCCTAGGTTTGTCGATTCTGGGCTCTTTCATGGACTATTACTCACGGTTTGGGGTCCCAGCGATTTCCATGGTTGTCGAACCCCAAGGTGTGCTTCGTGTTGGTCGTCAAGACTACGCGATTTGGGCGATTCGGCCCGTTACATTGACTACTACTCAGTTTTGGGGTCGAAGTTATTTCCGATTGGCGAACCCGAGTGCGTTTACGTGTCGGTCATCGGCACTCACAATTTTGGCTGATTCTGGTCCGTTTCATGCACTACTACTCACTATTTTGGATCCTAGATCATTTTCCACGATTGGCGATCCCGAGGTTGCGTTTACGTGTCCGTCATCAACACTCACGGTGTTGGCCAATTCGACCCATGTCATGGACTATTACTAACCGTGGGGTCTGAGCGATATCCATAGTTTTTGAACCTAAGGTGAGCTTACGTGTCGGTCATCAACTTTTCGCGGTATTGGCGATTTGGTCCATTTCATGGACTAGTACTCCTTTTTTGGGTTCGGGTGATTTCCACGATTAATGAACCCGAGTGCGTTGGCGTTTGGTCATCAAAATTACGTGGTTTTTGTCGATTGACCCGTTTAGTGGATAATTACTCACCGTTTTGGGGCCGGGCGATTTCCATAGTTGTTGATCCCCAAGACTTCTTTGTGGCGATTCTGGCCCGTTTCTTGGACTATTACTGAGTTTTGGGGTCCTGAAGTGATTTCCATGATTGACGAACCCCGGGTTGAGTTTATGTGTGTGTCATCAACAATCACAATTTTGGCCAATTCTGGTCCGTTTCGTGGACTATTACTCATCGTCTTGGGGTCCCAGGCGATTTCCACAGTGGCGATCCCGGAAGTGCGTTTACGTGTCCGTCGACAACACTCACAATTTTGGCCAATTCGACCCGTTTAGTGGACTATTACTCACTACTTTGTGGTCGGGGTAATTTCCACGATTAACAAACAGGTGCGTTCGTGTTGGTCATTAACACTCGCGGTTTTGTCGATTCTGGCCCGTTTCTTGGACTATTACTCACCATTTTGTGGGTCCCAGAGCGATTTCCATAGTTGTTGAACCCCAAGGTGCGCTTACGTGTCGATCATCAACACTCACAGTTTTGGCCCATTCTGGTCCGTTTCGTGGACTATTACACACTGATTTGGGGTCCCTGAGTGATTTCCACGATTAACGAACCCCCGGATGCGTTTACGTCTCGATCATCAACACTCACAGGTTTTGGCGATTCGGCCCGTTTCTTGAATTATTACTCACTGTTTTGGGGTCGGGTGATTTCCCGATTAACGAACCCGGCGTGCGTTTACATCTCGGTCATCAACACTCATCGTTTTGGCCCATTACGCCCTGTTTTAGGTGGACTATTACTCTTTGTTTTGGGTTTCCGGGTGATTTTCATGATTAACGAACCCTCGGTGCGTTTACATATTAATCATCAACACTTGCGGTTTTGTCGATTCGACCCATTTCATGGACTATTACTGCATGAGTTTTGGCGATTATGCGGTTTCATGGACTATTACTCACTGATTTGGGGTCCGTGGGCGATTTCCATGATTGAAGAACCGGGCTGCGTTTATATATCGTTCATCAATAACCCTAGGTTTGTCGATTCAGGCTCTTTCATGGACTATTACTCACGGTTTTGGGGTCCCAGCGATTTCCATGGTTGTCGAACCCCAAGGTGTGCTTACGTGTTGGTCGTCAAGACTACATGATTTGGGCGATTCGGGCCGTTACATTGACTACTACTCAGTTTTGGGGTCGAAGTTATTTCCACGATTGGCGAACCCGGGGTGCGTTTACGTGTCGGTCATCGGCACTCACAATTTTGGCTGATTCTGGTCCGTTTCATGCACTACTACTCACTATTTTGGATCCTAGATCATTTTCCCGATTAGCGATCCGGGTTGCGTTTACGTGTCCGTCATCAACACTCACGGTGTTGGCCAATTCTGACCCATGTCATGGACTATTACTAACAGTGGGGTCTGGCGATATCCATAGTTTTTGAACCTAAGGTGAGCTTACGTGTCGGTCATCAACTTTTCGCGGTATTGGCGATTCTGGTCCATTTCATGGACTAGTACTCACTGTTTTGGGTTCGGGTGATTTCACGATTAATGAACCGGGGTGCGTTGGCGTTTGGTCATCAAAATTACGTGGTTTTTATCGATTCGACCCGTTTAGTGGATAATTACTCACCGTTTGGGGCCGGGCGATTTCCATAGTTGTTGATCCCCAAGACTCATGATTTGTGCGATTCTGGGCCGTTCTTGGACTATTACTGAGTTTTGGGGTCCGGTGATTTCCATGATTGCGAACCGGGTTGAGTTTGTGTGTGTCATCAACAATCACAATTTTGGCCAATTCTGGTCCGTTTAGTGGACTATTACTCATCGTCTTGGGGTCGGGCGATTTCCACAGTGGCGATCCCGGGGTGCGTTTCGTGTCGTCGACAACACTCACAATTTTGGCCAATTCGACCCGTTTAAGTGGACTATTACTCACTACTTTGTGGTCGGAGTAATTTCCGATTAACAAACAGGTGCGTTTACGTGTTGGTCATTAACTTTTCGCGGTTTTGTCGATTCTGGCCCGTTTTGGACTATTACTCACCATTTTGTGGGTCCCGGGCGATTTCCATAGTTGTTGAACCCCAAGGTGCGCTTACGTGTCG
>JAHIAM010003759.1:0-51641 GCA_021605205.1 Aegilops longissima
AAACACACGCAGTTACCCAACCGGAGCTCTCACGGAGATAATACTCTCTGCTTATGCAGTTGTATTGTGTTCTTACTAGGGAGACACAGAGCTACAAAACCTAAGCGTGAAGTGTCTCTAGTTTCAAATGAGTGGAACAGACCCCCTCTACGTTCATGGGCCTCCTTTTATAGGCTAAAGGTCACCAACAGGTGCTTAGCGTGAGACAAAGGAACAAATCGGGAAAATGAGTTGCGGTTGGTACAGCTACTTTATGCAGTGTATTCTACCTAACTTCGTGGCAAGGACAAAAGCATTGGCACTTAGTCCATATAAGCCTAAACTTAGTGCTGAAAAGGGCTGTCCCGGCGCCACCAACACCACGATGGCACTCTTGTCGTGCCTTTATCGCTGCTCTCGGCTGGCTGCACAGACATCTTGACCACGCTGGAATGGTCCCATGGCGACATGTTGGTGGATGAGCTGGGCGGAGATGAAGAGTGGTTGCACTTGCAGCAAAGCGCTTTGCGTAATTGAATCCTGTCGCGCGCCGGAAGCTTGTCGCTCACCGAGCCTTCAGCAGCAAGCTCCTCTTGCAGTCTTCTTGTCTTCTGCGTGCCTTGAGTGGCCTTCCCGGCAAGCTCCTCTTGCGGGGCCTTGTCTCTCTTAGCTTAAATACTTTGTTCTTGAATGGCTCCAAAGGAAACATGGAGGACCTTGGCGGTCACTAGGCAAGCCTTGCAGCGAGGTCTTCTTGACTGCCCGTGCCGAGTTCGGGATACTAGGGTACCCTACTCTAGTACACCGACAATACCCATGCTTAGCAGGAGCAGGGGCCTCATTAGGGTCCCCATCCCGTAAACAAATACTCATATACATAATATGACACCCTATATTCAACATACATACATGTTGTTGTCCTTGTCCTAATAATGCCTATCTAGGTCGTGATTGACTTCTTGGTCATGGTGGCATTTGAGGTGAGGATGTGAGATAGGTTTAAGGTTTTTCAGAGATTTTTTTTGTTTTTGCAAGTTTGTTTGTGAATATTTTAAGGTTGACGCAATATCACAGTTACTAACCGGGTCCCCAATGGGTATTGGAGTGCGGGGAATAGGATATCGTCCCCATCCCGTTGTACCCTATGGGAAATAAAATAGTTTGGTAAATATCCCCATGGGGATGTTTTTCGCCCATCCACCTAATAGATGAAATCCCCACAGGTTTGGCAGGTATGGGGCCGTTGCCATCCTAACTAGAAGAAAAACTAATTGGACAATTGGAGGAGTCACATCAGAAGAACAATCCCCCAAAGCAGTTTTGTGAGAGGAGCTTTGACCAAGGAGATCGAAAATGCAGCAAAGCGAGCTAGAACACGAGTTTGAGTTGTATGGTGATTTTTACGGAGGAAGGAAGTGTGCAGGTGCAGGAATAGGTGGAGGGGGCACGTGGGGCCCCGAGGCAGGGCGTGCCAGGAGGTAGGCGCCTGGAACCTCGTGACCAGGTGGTGGCTCCTCCGTGTGTTCTTAGTGCCGATATTCTTAAATATTCCACAAAAATCATATTTCAATTTCGGGCATTTGGAGAACTTTTATTTTCGGGTATTTTTTTATTGCGGATAATCCAAAGACACACAAAAAACTATTTTGCTTTATTTAATCTAAATAACAGCAAGTAAAAGGAGGGTCTGAGAGTTGTGCTTTCTTCATCCATCTCATGCTCATCAAAAGGAATCCACTAACAAGGTTGATCAAGTCTTGTTAACAAACTCATTCGAATCGCATGAAACGGAGAATTTTGAATAGCACTAGGTTACCTCAACGGGGATATGCATGTCTCCAACAATAAGAATATCATATTTCTTCTTGTTGATGGGAAGATGAAATTCAAAACCTCAATAATAATCGTTGGAATTTTTCCAATAGAGTTGATCTGTGGACTTGAGGTTGTTTCCTCGAGAAAGTGTACCGTATGCTCATTACCATTAATGAAAAGTGACATTGCCTTTGTTGCAATCAATAACAGCCCTGCAGGTATTCAAAAGGGTCTACCAAGGATAATCGACATACTATCGTCCTCGGGAATATGAAGAATAACAAAGTCCGTTAAAATAGTAACGTTTGCAACCACAACAGGCACATCCTCACAAATACCGACATGTATAGCGGTTGATTTATCGGCCATTTGCAAAGACAGTTCAGTAGGTGTCAACTTATTCAAATCAAGTCTATGATATAAAGAGAGCCATAACACTAACACGGCTCCAAGATCACATAAAGCAGTTTTAACATAGTTTCTTTTAATGGAGCATGGTATAGTTGGTACTCTTGGATCTCCTAGTTTCTTAGGTATTCCACCTTTAAAAGTATAATTAGCAAGCATGGTGGAAATTTCAGCTTCGGTATCTTCTTTTGTTTGTAACAATATCTTTCATGTATTTAGCATAAGGATTCATTTTAAGCATATCATTGACGCATACACAAGAAGATAGGTCTAATCATTTCAGCAAAGGGCTCAAAATCCTCATCATCCGTTTTCTTGGATGGTTTTGGAGGAAAAGGCATGGGTTTACGAACCCGTGGTTCTCTTTCTTTACCGTGCTTCTGATATGTCTCCAACGTATCTATAATTTTGATTGCTCCATGCTACTTTATCTACTATTTTGGACTATCTTGGGCTTTATTTTCCACTTTTATATTATTTTGGGACTAACCTATTAACAGGAGGCCCAGCCGAATTGCTGTTTTTTGCCTATTTGGTGTTTGAAGAAAGCAGAATATCAAGCGAGTCCAAGCGGAATGAAACCTTGGAGGCGTGATTTTCTCACGAGCGTGATCCGGGAGACTTGGACCTATGCCAAGGAACAAAAGGCGGTCACGAGAGGTGGGCGCCCCCTAGGCGCGCCCGCTTCTCGTGGGCCCCTGTTGCTCCACCGGCGTACTCCTTCCTCCTATATACCTCATTGCCCCCAAGCGATTAGAAGAGGGCCAAAACCTAATTCCACCATGCAAATTCCTGTATCCACGAGATCCCATCTTGGGGCCTATTAGGAGCTCCATGGGAAGGCATCCACCAGAGGGCTTCTACATCATCACCATAGCCCCTCCGATATAGTGTGAGTAGTTTACTTCAGACCTTGGTCCATAGCTAATAGCTGGATGGCTTCTTCTCTCTTTTGGATCTCAATACAATGTTCTCCCCTCTCTCGTGGAGATCTATTCGATGTAATCTTCTTTTTGCGGTGTGTTTGTTGAGACCGATAATTGTGGGTTTATGATCCAGATTATCTATGAATAATATTCGAATATTTTCTGAATTATTTTATGTATGATTGAGTTATCTTTGCAAGTCTCTTCGAATTATCTGTTTGGTTTGGCCAACTAGATTGGTAGTTCTTGCAATGGGAGAAGTGTTTAGCTTTGGGTTCAATCTTGCGGTGTCCTTACCCAGTGACAGAAAGGGTTGCAAGGCACATATTGTATTGTTGCCATCGAGGATAACAAGATGGGGTATTTATCATGAATTTATTCCTCTACATCATGTCATCTTGCTTAAGGCGTTACTCTGTTTTTAACTTAATACTCTAGATGCATGCTAGATAGCGGTCGATGAGTGGAGTAATAGTAGTAGATGCAGAATCGTTTCGGTCTACTTGTCTCGGACGTGATGCCTATATACATGATCATACCTAGATATACTCATAACTATGCTCAATTCATCAATTGCTCAACAGTAATTTGTTCACCCACCGTAGAATACTTATGCTCTTGAGAGAAGCCACTAGTGAAACCTATGGCCCCCGGGTCTATTCTCATCATATCAATCTCCATCACTTTAATACTTGCTTTGTTTTTACTTTGCCTTTTTACTTTTCACTTTGCATCTCTATATCAAAATACCAAAAATATTATTTATCATCTCTATCAGATCTCACTCTAGTAAGTGACCGTGAAGGATTGACAACCCCTAATCGCGTTGGTTTTGAGGAGCTATTGTTTTGTGCAGGTCGAGGGACTTGTCGTGGCCTCCTCTTGGATTGATACCTTGGTTCTCAAAACTGGGGAAATACTTACACTACTTTGCTGCATCATCCTCTCCTCTTGGGAAATCCAACGCAGTGCTCAAGAGGTAGCAAGAAGAATTTCTGGCGCCGTTGCGGGAAGCTCACACAAAACAAGTCAAGCACCATACCAAGTACCCATCACAATCCCTATCTCCCGCATTACATTATTTTCCATTTGCCTCTCGTTTTCCTCTCCTCCACTTCACCCTTGCCGTTTTATTCACCCTCTCTTTCCCAATGTCCTCCTCTCTTTCCGTTGCCTTTTCCTCGCCTTTTGTTTGCTCGTGTGTTGGATTGCTTGTTTGTCGCGATGGCTCTACCTAGATTTGGTGATCTTCACCTTAAAGGTTAGAAGAAATCAAAACCAATGACAGAAATTTATGGTTCTGCAATTTGAGCATAATAATTTATTTAGAAACGAGCTTAAGGAACAAAAGGTTTTATGAGTTATATGAATAAGGAGCTCGATGATATGTCTAAAGAATTTGATGGTATAAGATCCCAAATTGCTCGTCTTGAAAAGTTGACCGCTGAAATTTCGGATATGCAAGCTACCTTAGTCAATAAGATGGCCGCTAAACCGAATTCCTATGAAAATCAAGATGAAGATCTAAAAGTTATTGATGTGTCTCCCATTAAATCTTTGATTTGCAATATGAATCTTGATGAAACTAAATATGATCTTCCTTTACCTAGAAGGCGTTATGAGAATACAGAGTTATTAGATCTTGATGATAAAATTGATAAATGTGGGATTGAAAGAAATAAAAACCTAGATGTTGCTAAACCCACTATTTTGGATCTCAAGGAATTTAATTATGAAAATTGCTCTTCAATTGATTGTATTTCCTTGTTGCAATCCGTGCTAAATTCTCCTCATGCTTATAGTCAAAAAAGGCCTTTACGAACATATTGTTGATGCCTTGATGCAATCTTATGAAGAAAAACTTGAGTTGAAAGTTTCTATCCTAGAAAACTCTATGATGAGTGGGAACCTACTATTAAAATTAAAATTAAAATTTATGAGTTCCATGCCTTTTGTGATTTGGGTGCTAGTGTCTCCACTATTCCCAAAACTTTGTGTGATTTGCTAGATTTCCATGACTTTGATGATTGCTCTCTAAACTTGCATATTGCAGTTCTACTATTAAAAAGCCTATGGGAAGAATTAATGATGTTCTTATTGTTGCAAATAGGAATTATGTGCCCGTAGATTTTATCGTTCTTGATATAGATTGCAATCCTTCATGTTCTATTATTCTTGGTAGACCTTTCCTTAGAACGATTGGTGCAATTATTGATATGAAGGAAGGAATATTAGATTCAATTTCCATTAAAGAAAGGCATGGAACAGTTTCCAGAAACAAAATAAAATTACCATATGAATCTATCATGGGAGCCACTTATGGATTGCCTACCAAAGATGGCAATACCTACATCTATCCTTGCTTTTATGCCTAGCTAGGGCGTTAAGCGATAGCGCTTGTTGGGAGGCAACCCAATTTTATTTTTAATTTTTGTTTTTTGCTTCTGTTTAGGAATAAACAATCTATCTAGCCTATGTTTAGATGTGGTTTTATCCTTTAATTAGTGTTTGTGCCAAGTTAGACCAATTGGATCTTCTTGGATGATAGTTATTTGATCTTGCTGTAATTTCCAGAAACTTTGTGCTCAGTTCGAATTATTAAAAATTACCAGAATGTGATAAAATACTGATTCCAATTTATGCTGATCAATAAACAAATTGTCTAGGTCTTATAATTATGGTATATTTTTGAAGTTCAGAAGTTTGCGTTAGTTACAGATTACTACAGACTGTTCTGTTTTGACAGATTCTGTTTTTAGTGTGTTGTTTGCTTATTTTGATGAATCTATGGCTAGTAAAATAGTTTATAATCCATAGAAGTTGGAATAAAGTAGGTTTAACACCAATATAAATAAAGAATGAGTTCATTACAGTACCTTAAAGTAGTCTTTTGTTTTCTTTCTCTAACGGGGCTCACGAGATTTCTATTGAGTTTTGTGTTGTGAAGTTTTCAAGTTTTGGGTAAATTCTTTTGATGGATTATGGAACAAGGAGTGGAAAGAGCCTAAGCTTGGGGATGCCCATGGCACCCCAAGATAATCAAGGACACCAAAATTCAAAGCTTGGGGATGCCCGGAAGGCATCCCTCTTTAAATCTACTTCCATCGGTAATTTACTTGGAGCTATATTTTTATTCACCACATGATATGTGTTTTGCTTGGAGAGTCTTGTATTATTTGCGTATTTTCTTGTTAGTTTACCACAATCATCCTTGCTGTACACACCTTTTGAGAGAGCCATACATGAATTGGAATTTGATAGAATACTCTATGTGCTTCACTTATATCTTTTGAGCTTGATAGTTTTGCTCATAGTGCTTCACTTATATCTTTTGAGCGTTATAATTTTTGCTCTAGTGCTTCACTTAGATCTTTTAGAGCACGGTGGTGGATTTGTTTTAAAAAACTATTGTTCTCTCATGCTTCACTTAGATTATTTTGAGAGTCGTTAATAGCATGGTAATTTGCTTAATGTTAATATACTTGGTATTCAAGATATGTGAAACTTTCTTTTGAGTCGTTGAATACTAAGAAAAGTTTGATGCTTGATAATTATTTTGAGATATGAAGATGGTGATATTAGAGTCATGCTAGTTGAGTAGTTGTGAATTTAAAGAATACTTGTGTTGAAGTTTGTGATTCCCGTAGCATGCGCGTATGGTGAACCGTTATGTGATGAACTTCGGAGCATGATTTATTTATTGATTGTCTTCCTTATGAGTGGCGGTCGGGAATGACGATGGTCTTTTCCTACCAATCTATCCCCTAGGAGCATCGCGTAATACTTTGCTTTGATAACTTGAGATTTTTGCAATAAGTATATGAGTTCTTTATGACTAATGTTGAGTCCATGGATTATCGCACTTTTCCCATCCTTCCACCATTGCTAGCCTCTCTATTACCGCTCACTTTTCGCTGGTATCATACACCCACCATGTATCTTCCTCAAAACAGCCACCATACCTACCTATCATGGCATTTCCATAGCCATTCAAGATATATTGCCATGCAACTTTCCACCGTTCCTCTTATGACACGCTCCATCATTGTCATATTGCTATCATGATCATGTAGTTGACATCGTATTTGTGGCAAAGCCACCATTCATAATTCTTTCATACATGTCACTCTTGATTCATTGCATATCCCGTTACACCACGGAGGCATTCATATAGAGTCATACTTTGTTCTAAGTATCGAGTTGTAATTGTTGAGTTGTAAGAAAAATAAAAGTGTGATGATCATCATTTTTAGAGCATTGTCCCAGTGAGGAAAGGATGATGGAGACCATGATTCCCCCACAAGTCGGGATGAGACTCGGACGAAAAATAAAAAAGGAAATGAAAAAAAGAGGCAAAAAAAAAAGAAAAGGCCCAAATAAAAAATGAGAGAAAAGAGAGAAGGGACAATGCTATTATCCTTTTACCACACTTGTGCTTCAAAGTAGCACCAAGATCTTCATGATAGAGAGTCTCTCATTTTGTCACTTTCATATCTAGTGGGAATTTTTCATTATAGAACTTGGCTTGTATATTCCAATGATGGGCTTCCTCAAATGCCCTAGGTCTTCGTGAGCAAGCGAGTTGGATGCACACCCACTTAGTTTCTTTTGTTGAGCTTTCATATACTTATAGCTCTAGTGCATCCGTTGCATGGCAATCCCTACTCACTCACATTGATATCTATTGATGGGCATCTTCATAGCCGATGATCGCCTAGTTGATGTGAGACTATCTTCTCCTTTTGTCTTCTCCACAACCACCATCCTATTCCACATATAGTGCTATATCCATGGCTCATGCTCATGTATTGCGTGAAGATTGAAAAAGTTTTGAAAATGTTAAAGTATGAAACAATTGCTTGGCTTGTCATTGGGGTTGTGCATGATTTAAATATTTTGTGTGGGAAGATGGAGCATAGCAGGACTATATGATTTTGTAGGGATAACTTTCTTTGGCCATGTTATTTTGAGAAGACATAATTGCTTAGTTAGTATGCTTGAAGTATTATTATTTTTATGTCAATATGAACTTTTGTCTTGAATCTTTCGGATATGAATATTCATACCACAATTAAGAAGATTTACATTGAAATTATGCCAAAGTATCCTCCGCATCAAAATTCTCCTTTTGTCATTTAACTACTCGAGGGCGAGCAGGAATTAAGCTTGGGGATGCGATACTTCTCCAACGTATCTATAATTTTTATTGTTCCATGCTACTTTATCTACTGTTTTGGACTATATTGGGCTTTATTTTCCACTTTTATATTATTTTGGGACTAACCTATTAACGGAGGCCCAGCCCAGAATTGCTGTTTTTGCCTATTTCAGTGTTTGAAGAAACAAAATATCAAGCAGGCCAAGCGGAATGAAACCTTGAGGCGTGATTTTCTCACGAGCGTGATCCAGGAGATTTGGACCCTCGCCAAGGAACAAAAAAGGCGGTCACGAGGTGGGGCGGCCCCCTAGGCGCGCCCCTGCCTCATGGGCCCCTGTTGCTCCACCGACGTACTCCTTCCTCCTATATATACCTCGTACCCCAAATGATCGAGAAGAGGCCAAAACCTAATTCCCTGCTGCAACTTCACTGTATCCACGAGATCCCATCTTGGGGCCTATTCGGAGCTCCGCCGGAGGGCATCCACCACAGATGGCTTCTACATCATCACCATAGCCCCTCCGATGAAGTGTGAGTAGTTTACTTCAGACCTTGGGTCCATAGCTAGTAGCTAGATGGCTTCTTCTCTATTTTTGATCTCAATACAATGATCTCCCCCTCTCGTGGAGATCTATTCGATGTAATCTTCTTTTTGCGGCGTGTTTGTTGAGACCGATGAATTGTGGGTTTATGATCCAGATTATCTATGAATAATATTCGAATATTTTCTGAATTCTTTTATGTATGATTGAGTTATCTTTGCAAGTCTCTTGAATTATCCGTTTGGTTTGGCCAACTAGATTGGTAGTTCTTGCAAAGGAGAAGTGTTTAGCTTTGGGTTCAATCTTGCGGTGTCCTTACCGATGTGAGAAAGGGTTGCAAGGCACGTATTGTATTATTGCCATCAAGGATAACAAGATGGGGTATTTATCATATTGCATGAATTTATTCCTCTACATCATGTCATCTTGCTTAAGGCGTTAATCTGTTTTTAACTTAATACTCTAGATGCATCTTTGGATAGCGGTCGATGAGTGGAGTAATAGTAGTAGATGCAGAATCGTTTCGGTCTACTTTTCTCGGACGTGATGCCTATATACATGATCATACCTAGATATACTCATAACTATGCTCAATTCTTTCAATTGCTCAACAATAATTTGTTCACCCACCGTAGAATACTTATGCTCTTGAGAGAAGCCACTAGTGAAACCTATGGCCCCCCGAGTCTATTCTCATCATTTCAATCTCCATCACTTTAATACTTGCTTTGTTTTTACTTTGCCTTTTACTTTTCCCTTTGCATCTCTATATCAAAAATACCAAAAATATTATTTATCATCTCTATCAGATCTCACTCTCGTAAGTGACCGTGAAGGGATTGACAACTCCTAATCGCGTTGGTTGCGAGGAGCTATTGTTTTGTTCAGTGCGAGGGACTTGTCGTGGCCTCCTACTAGATTGATACCTTGGTTCTCAAAAGCTGAGGAAATACTTACGCTACTTTTCTGCATCGTCCTCTCCTCTTGGGAAATCAACGCAGTGCTCAAGAGGTAGCACTTCCTAGCAACAAAGTCTCTCTTATCATAACCTTGATTCTTTGATTGTGGGTTATCAAGATCAACAGCAGGTTCAATTTCTACATCATTACATCAACATGAACATCATCATTAACCTTATCACTAGGTTCATGTTCATCACCAGATTGTGTTTCAAGATCATAAATATAAATATCATTGGGATTCTCAGGTGTGTCAACAACAGGTTCACTAGAAGCATGCAAAGTCCTATCATTTTTCCTTTTCTTCCTCTTAGAAGGACTAGATGCATCAACATTAGTTCTTCTGCTCAATTCTCTTAGGGTGGCCCTCGGGATACAAAGGTTCTGAGTCATTTACCCCTCTAGTCATAACTCTAACATCATTATCATTTTCTTATTATTTAATTCATTGAGCAAATCATTTTGTGCTTTAAGCACTCGTTCTACTTAGTGGTAACCATAGAAGCATGTTTACTAATAAGTTTAAGTTCACCTTTAACTCTAGACATACAATCACTCAAGTGTTCAATCATATAAGCATTACGTTTCAATTGTCTACCGATATAAGCATTGAAGTTTTCTTGTTTAACCATAAAGTCATCAAATTCATCTAAGCATTGGCTAGCAAACTTAGTAGGCGGGATTTCAGCTTTATCATATCTATAGAGAATTTACCTTTACTACCTGTTTGGCGTTATCAAGACCATGTATTTCTTGATAGGCGGTAAATTCTTAACATCTTCAGCTTTAATACCTTTTTCTTTCATAGTCTTCTTTGCCTCTTGCATATCTTGAGGTGAGAAATAGAATACCCCTTTTGTTGGAGTTGGCTTAGGAGATGGTTCAGGAAGTGTCCAATTATTTTCATTACTCAACATATTATTCAATAGTAATTCAGCTTGATCAACAGTTATTTCCCTGAAAACACAACCAGCACAACTATCCAGGTGGTCTCTGGAAGCATCGGTTAGTCCATTATAAAAGATATCAAGTATTTCATTTTTCTTAAGAGGATGATTGGGCAAAGCATTAAGTAATTGGAGAAGCCTCCCCCAAGCTTGTGGGAGACTCTCTTCTTCAATTTGCACAAAATTATATATTTCTCTTAGCGCAGCTTGTTTCTTATGAGTGGGGAAATATCACGGGGAT
The DNA here is from genome assembly GCA_021605205.1 of Aegilops longissima. NCBI lineage: Eukaryota > Viridiplantae > Streptophyta > Magnoliopsida > Poales > Poaceae > Aegilops > Aegilops longissima. Next base: position 10,976 of record JAHIAM010003759.1, read on the forward strand.
TACGCACACAACCAGTATCAAGATAATTAAACCATGTTTTAGCATCACTCTTTAATGAGAGCGAAATAGCTTAAGGATATAGTAATGCAATTTTTCCTCATGAGTGAATAGGTTGGTTATATCATTCAATTTAGTAAGATGTGCCACAACAATTTCAGATTCATAGCCATAAAAGCATCAGATTCAACCAAAGTAATTATCTCAGGATCGACAGAGAAATCATAATCCTTATCAGAAATACAGATAGGTGATGTAGCAAAGGTAGGGTCATATTTCATTCTAGCATTCAAAGACTTTTCTTTCAGCTTAACTAATAAATTTTTAAGATCAGATCTATCATTGCAAGCAAGAAAATCTCTAGCGGTTTCTTCATCCATAACATAACCCTCAGGCCCAACAGGAAATTCATATCTAGGGGGAGAATCTTCATCATCACTTTCATAATTATTATCAGTTCCAATAATTTCATTCTCTCTAGACCTATTAAGTTGTTCATCAAGAAATTCACCTAGTGGCACAGTATTATCAAGCATAGAAGTAGTTTCATCATAAGTATCATGCAAAGTAGAAGTGGCATCATCAATAACATCGACATATCAGAATTAATAAGCGGAAGCAGGTTTAGGTGTCATAAGTTTACTCAAAACAGAAGGTGAATAAAGTGCGAGCTTGATGGCAGTTCCTTACCTCCCTCGTAGTTGAGGGATAAATCTTGGTTTTTAAGTCTTTCAAGTTCCTCATAGTGACCAGCAGATATAAATCCCAAGTGACTCAAAGAATAAAGCTATGCTCCCGACAGCGGCGCCAGGAAAATAGTCTTGATAACCCACAAGTATAGGGGATCGCAATAGTTTTCGAGGTAGAGTATTCAACCCAAATTTATTGATTCGACACAAGGGAGCCAAAGAATATTCTCAAGTATTAGCAGTTGAGTTTTCATTCAACCACACTGGATAACTTAATATCTGCAGCAAGGTATTTAATAGCAAAGTAGTATGGAAATACGGTAATAGTGGCAAAATTAACGATGTAGCAGTTTTGTAGTAATTGTAATAGTGGCAGCGGAAAAGTAACTAAGCAAAGATCAATATGTGAAAAGCTCGTAGGCATTGGATTAGTGATGGATAATTATGTCGGATCGATTGCTCATGCAACGGTTATAACATAGGGTGACACAAAACTAGCACCAATTCATCAATGTAATGTAGGCGTGTATTCGAATATAATCATACGTGCTTATGGAAAAGTACTTGCATGACATCTTTTGTCCTACCCTCCGTGGCAGCAGGGTCCTATTGGAAACTAAGGGATATTAAGGCCTCCTTTTAATAGAGTACGGACCAAAGCATTAGCACTTAGTGAATACATGAACTCCTCAAACTACGGTCATCGCCGGGAGTGGTCCCGATTATTGTCACTTCGGGGTTGCCGGATCATAACACATAGTAGGTGACTAATGGCTTGAAAGATAGGATCAAGAACTCACATATATTCATGAAAACATAATAGGTTCAGATATGAAATCATGACACTCGGGCCCTAGTGACAAGCATTAGGCATAGCAAAGTCATAGCAACATCAATCTCAGAACATAGTTGATACTAGGGATCGAACCCTAACAAAACTAACTCGATTACATGATAAATCTCATCCAACCCATCACCGTCCAGCAAGCCTACGATGGAATTACTCATGCACTGCGGTGAGCATCATGAATTCGTGACGGAGGAAGTTTCATGATGACAACATGACGGATTCCCTCTCGGGCCCGAGCAGACTCGAGATCAGCCCTCCGAGAGAGTTTACGGCTTGGCGGCGGCTCCGTGTCGTAAAACGCGATGAATCCTTCTCTCTGATTTTTTCTCCCGAGCGTGAATATATAGAGTTGGAGTTGGCGTCGGTGGAGCCTCGGGGCCACGAGATAGGGAGGCGTGCCCGAGGGGGCGCCCCACCCTCGTGGACAGGGTGTGGGCCCCTGGTCTTGATTCTTCGCTAGTATTTTTATAAATTTCAAAATATTCTCCGTGAAGTTTCAGGTCATTCCGAGAACTTTTATTTCTGCACAAAAATAACACCATGGCAATTCTGCTGAAAACAGCGTCGATGCAGGTTAGTTCCATTCAAATCATGCAAGTTAGACTCCAAAACAAGGGCAAAAGTGTTTGGGAAAGTAGATACTTCCTCCGTCCCATAATATAAGAACGTTTTTCAAACTGTTTTAGCTTGAAAAACGTTCTTATATATGAGACGGAAAAATCTGATGGAGATGTATCAACACACGGCAGCTCCGCCTCGCGTCGTCCATAGGGAATCGGTGATGGTGCGGCGGGGACGCAAGAGGTTCGAGGTTCGCCGTGCCGTGCAGCGGCTCGTTGGAGTCCTGGTCAAGCGGCGGGGGAGACGCCATGCATGGCGGGCATGGGCCATGGTGGCCGTCGAGGAGGCACAATGGCTGTTGGTGCACCAGCCGCGACAGCGACCTCGTGCGCATCCACGACATGAGTAGGCATTGGAGGTGCGGCATCCGCGGGCAGCACAAAACCGTGATGTGACCTCGGGCGGGGCGTGCTCGGGCGCTGCTGCAAGTCGCCCTCCCTGCCGAGAACCGATTTCAGATTATGATGCACTTGTGATGTGATATGTCTCCAACGTATCTATAATTTTTATTGTTCCATGCTATTATATTATTTGTTTTGGATGTTGCTACCTCTTGAGCACTGCGTTGGTTTTCCCTTAAAGAGGAAAGGGTGATGCAGCAAAGTAGCGTAAGTATTTCCCTCAGTTTTGAGAACCAAGGTATCAATCCATTAGGAGGCTACTGCGAGTCCCTCGTACCTACACAAACCAAATAACTCCTGCAACCAACGCGATAAGGGGTTGTCAATCCCTTCATGGTCACTTACGAGTGAGATCGATAGATATGATAGGATGATATTTTGGTATTTTTGTGATAAAGATGCAAAGTAAAATAAAAGCAAAATAAAAAGCAAAGGAAATAACTAAGTGTTGGAAGATTAATATGATGAAGATAGACCCGGGGCCATAGGTTTCACTAGTGGCTTATCTCAAGAGCATAAGTATTTTACGGTGGGTGAATGAATTCTTGTTGAGCAATTGATAGAATTGAGCATAGTTATGAGAATATCTAGGTATGATCATGTATATAGGCATCACGTCGAGACAAGTAGACCGGCTCCTGCTGCATCTACTACTATTACTCCACTCATCGACCGCTATCCAACATGCATCTAGAGTATTAAGTTCATGAAAAACAGAGTAGCGCCTTAAGCAAGATGACATGATGTAGAGGATAATTCATGCAATATGATAAAAACCCCATCTTATTATCCTCGATGGCAACAATACAATCGTGCCTTGCTACCCCTCATCGGTGGGAAAGGACACCACAAGATTGAACCCAAAGCTAAGCACTTCTCCCATTGCAAGAAAGATCAATCTAGTAGGCCAAACCGAACTGATAATTGAAGAGACTTGCAAATATAACCAATCATACATAGAAGAATTCGAGAAGATACAAATATTGTTCATAGATAATCTTGATCATAAACCCACAATTCATCGGTATCAACAAACACACATAAAAGAAGATTACATCGAATAGATCTCCACGAGAGAGGGAGAACATTGTATTGAGATCCAAAAAGAGAAGAAGCCATCTAGCTACTAACTATGGACCCGAAGGTCTGAGGTAAACTACTCACACTTCATCGGAGAGGCTATGGTGTTGATGTAGAAGCCCTCCATGATGGATGCCCCCTCCGGCGGAGCTCTGGAACAGGCCCCAAGATGGGATCTCATGAGTACAGAAGGTTGCGGCGGTGGAATTAGGTTTTTGGCTCCGTATCTGATCGTTTGGGGGTATGTAGGTGTATATAGGAGGAAGGAGTGCGTCGGTGGAGCAACAGGGGGCCCACGAGGGTGGAGGGCACGCCCTGGGGGGGTGGGCGCGCCCCCCTACCTCGTGGCTTCCTCTTTTGTTTCTTGACGTAGGGTCCAAGTCTCCCGGATCATAATCTTCCCAAAAATCACGTTCCCGAAGGTTTCATTCTGTTTGGACTCCGTTTGATATTCCTTTTCTACAAAACTCTGAAATAGGCAAAAAAACCAGCAATTCTGGGCTGGGCCTCCGGTTAATAGGTTAGTCCCAAAAATAATATAAAAGTGGATAATAAAGCCCAATAATGTCCAAAACAGTAGATAATAAAGCATGCAGCAATCAAAAATTATAGATACGTTGGAGCGTATCAAGCATCTAAGCTTAATTCATGCTCATCCTCGAGTAGGTAAATGATAAAAAGATAATCTTTGATGCAGAGTGCTACTTGGCATAATTTCAATGTAATTCTTCTCAATTGTGGTATGAATATTCAGATCCGAAAGATACAAGATAAAAGTTCATATTGACATAAAATGATAATACCTCAAGCATACTAACTATGCAATTATGTCTTCTCAAAATAACATGGCCAGAAAGTTCATCCCTACAAAATCGTATAGTTTAGTCATGCTCCATTTTAGTCACACAAGAATGCTCTCGTCATGCACAACCCGATGACAAGCCAAGCAATTGTTTCATACTTTAGTAATCTCAAACCTATAAACTTTCACGGAATATATGGCGAGCCATGGACATAGCACTATGGGTGGAATAGAATATGATGATGGGGGTTATGTGGAGAAGAGAAAAGGAGAAAGTCTCACATCAACGAGGCTAATCAATGAGCTATGGAGATGCCCATCGATTGATGTTAATGCAAGGAGTAGGGATTGCCATGCAGCGGATGCACTAGAGCTATAAATGTATGAAAGCTCAACTAAAGAAACTAAGTGGGTGGGCATCCAACTTGCTTGCTCACGAAGACCTAGGGCACTTGAGGAGGCCCATTGTTGGAATATACCAGCCAAGTTCTATAATGAAAAATTCCCACTAGTATATGAAGGTGACAAAACAAGAAACTCTCTATCATGAAGATTATGGTGCTACTTTGAAGCACAAGTGTGTAACGGATAGTAGCATTGTCCCTTCTCTCTTTTCTCTCATTTTTGGGCCTTCTCTTTTTATGGCCTTTCTCTTTTTATTCCTCACTTGGGACAATGCTCTAGAAATTGATGATCATCACACTTCTATTTATTTACAACTCAATGATTACAACTCGATACTAGAACAAAGTATGATTCTATATGAATGCCTCCGTGATGTACGGGATATGCAATGAACCAAATCATAAAATAAAGTAGTATTCAAATTAGCATGCATTCAATAATTATAAGCAAAAGTACATCATCTCTTGGTGTCCGTACATCGTCGAATATTATCACTAATATAGCATCACTAATACAACTAGAACCGTGGCGCCCGACGGGTATCAACACAGGCGGTGGACACCCAAAGATAAGGAACCATCATAGGATCATAGCTCGGTGAGATCCTGAAGAACTTGCCGGTATTGTCGAACCTGCCCTCCAATGCAACCATGTAGCGACGGACGTGCTCGTCCTCCTCGCTGACACGGTGGCGTACCACCTCCGCGGTGTCCGGAAGCCTCGGCACCGTCACTGCCTGTGACCGCCACCAAACAAGGATCGGGTCAACAACGGGATCGTCCTCACCAACCTCGTCCCCGGAAGTAGCACCTCCCAATACCAGCCCGGCGAGCCAGTCCGAACATGGCCACGATCAAGCAAGCCTCCACCGCCCGAGTCGGCGGCAGCGAGGATGCGGGATAGGCATCGCCGACGTCGATGCAGGAACTACTTCTATATATAGTTAAATAAAGTATTTTATTAATTAAATCAACTATCTAACACAATATGAACAAATTAATTACACCAAAAAAATCTATTAACAGAAAAAATCTAACACAATATGAACAAATTAATTACACAATCTAAATTAACATACTATGAACTAGTTCTATTAGAAAATTTTTAATTAGATGATCAAATATCATATACTTAAATTTTCTTACTAAAAATAAAATAGCTAGTTCTATTAGTAAAATTTTAATTAGATGATCAAATCTCATATACCTAAATTCTCTTACTAAAAATAAACTAGTTCTATTAATTCAACTAGGTCAACTAAGCACTTACTATAAATAAATAAATAATTTTCTTACTAATTCAACTAAGCACTTACTAATTCAACTAATTAAGCACTTATTAATTTTCTTACTAATTTAACTAAGCACTTACTCATCTAATTAGCATTAATTAATATCTAGCAAATTCATCTAACATTTGACATTAATATCTAATTTTCTATCTAATTTATCTAACATTTAACATTAATCTAACATTCTTATCTAGGTAATTCATCTAATTTGACATGCATTAATCTAATTCATTTATCTAGCTAAAACTTTGACCTTAATCTAAAAAACAGAAAAGCGGAAAATCTGGGGCGCGGCGGCGGGCAGGGGCCTCTGGTGGCGGCGTGCAGGCGGGCCTTGAGGCAGCGATGACAGGGGCGTCGGCAGACGAGGCCGAGGTGTCGAGGGCACAGACGGAGGCGTGGCGAAGCGGCGGCAGGCGACAGCGCGAGGCGGCGGCGAGGATGGAGAAGCGACGATGGGGATGGCGGCAGCGTCGGCGAAGCGGCGATGGCGTCGAGGCGAAGCGGCGAGCAGCGTCGGCGGAGTCGGCGGCGGTGGCGTCTGGAGATCGAGTGGAGGAGAGATCGAAGTGGGGATCACGGTTCTGAAATTTTCCTTATATAACAAAGTCTTTGGTCGGTTCGTGGCTCAACAGGACCAATGCCTACTAGTCGGTTGGTAGCACCAACGGGACCAAACCTCTTTCAGCAGCCCAAAGGCGGGAAGCGAAGGCTTTGGTCGGTTAGTGCCACCTGAGAGACTAAAAGTGAGCGTGGTCGGTTGGAGCCTGGCTGGAACTATCAATCATGTCTTTGCAGTGCGGCCACAGTTTAGTTCCACCTCGCTAGCTGAGAGGCGCGGTGGTTTATAAGCCCCCCTGCCGCTCCTCTCGAGCTCCTCTCCACTGCAGGCTTACGGGCCTACTTACTACTGCTTTGCTGATGGTCCTAATGGGCCACTGCGGGCTGAATCCTGGCCCATGGTGGGTTTCTAGTCGTATCCAGGCCGTGGGGGCCCGATGGGAGGCACTTTTTCTTTACTTATTTATTTTATGCAGCTGTTTTTAGTCCCACCTGCGCCAGCGAGAGGCACTTTCATGACTGTTTATAAGCCTGAGTGCAGAGCGATGAAGAAGAGGCTCAATGCTCACTGAGCGTTGGTTCGCTTCAAGCCTTGAGGAATAGGGTAGACTTCACGGAGCTATGTGCGGTGCAGTTTACACTATTCGAGCAACAAGCGAATAACTAACATGCGCCTCTTTTTATTTTTATGACTTATTACCACACAGAAAAAATAGAAAAAATAAATATAGCAGAAAAGAAAAAAACTATATAAAAACTACTTAGAAATAAATAGAAGAAAAAATAGTTGTGATTAACTTTACTAAAAATGAGCATAAATGCTTATTTTAATGACTTATTACAACTCGAAATAAAATAAAAAAAATAAATATAGCGAGAAAAGAAAAAACTATATAAAAACTATTCAAAAATAAATAGAAGAAAAATAGTTGTGATTAACTTTACTAAAATATGAGCATAGATGCTTATTTTTAATGACTTATTACAATTCAGAAATAAATAGAAGAAAAAATAGTTGTGATTAACTTTACTAAAAAATGAGCATAGATGCTTATTTTTAATGACTTATTACAACTCGAAATAAAAGAAAAAAATAAATATAGCAGAAAAGAAAAAAAGCTATATAGAAAACTACTCAGAAATGAGCATAGATAAACTTATAGAGAAAATTCAACCTAAATTCATAATAAATTTCTACTAACTTGAGAGAAATTCAGTATGAATTTAGGTTAAATTCTATATAAGGCCATCTATTTTCATTTGAGAGGAGCTCAACATGGCGAGAGGGAGGGCTTATAAACAGTGCGATTCCCCTTGGTTGGCGAGGTGGGACTAAACTCGACCATAGCGAGGACCAACCCTTTAGTCCCGGTTGGTGGCATGAATCGGGACTAATGGGCAGCCTTTGGTCTGGTTCAAGCCACCAACCGGGACCAATGGTGGTGGGCCAGGGGCGAGGCCAATGGTCCCGGTTCGTCCCCCAACCGGGACCAATAGGTCGACGAACTGGACCAATGGCCCACGTGGCCCGCCCGGCCCGGGGCTCACGAACAGGTCAATGCCCCATTGGTCCCAGTTCTGGATTGAACCGGGACTAATGGGCTGGACTGGCCCGGACCATTGGCCCCTTTTCTACTAGTGTAGTAATGTGCATGATATGAAAGTCAACTGTATACACAATTGAAATTGAAATCAAAAGAGCTATTGATAAGAGCAAACCTGTTAAAGAAACATGCGTGAACATACCTGTTGTGCCATTGGAGTTTCGATTGGATCCTTCAATTTAAAAATAAGTTTGTATCAGTAAATACAGTGATACAAGAGCAAAGCAATCATAGTTAAAAAAAGGCGTGCCTAAGCGAGCGCTTAAGCGCGCCTAGGCTCTAGGCGTTGGCAAAATGCATTGCGCATAACTACGTTTAATCTGTGCATAACTGCGCTTAAGCATGCGCTTTGGTCAGTAAAGCGCAAGGCGATGGCAAAACGCACAATTAACGCCTAACGCTTTTTTGAACTATGATAGCGATGGAATCTTAAATTATAACAGTTGTTCTTCAGGTTTAGGCACTTGCTCTACATGAGCAGTCTGATAAGCGCAAGAATATAATACTTAAAATAGAAAATGAGCTCATAGACCTTACCACATTCTTGGTTGGGACGATCTGAACAAAGCGTTCCGATCATCGTCCGATAAATGTGTCTCGGGAGAGCGTAAGGGAATTTGATGAGTTTCTTTGCGGTGAAATCGTTTTCTTGAGGTAATTCGATACTGCCACCAAGCATTCTTGAAGATAGCAGAGGTATTATCACAGGTTACCTCATCCTGAGTTTCCAAATCGGTCCTTCTCTATAGAGAAAATGGGAAAATTTGCTATATTATAAGAATCATGGAGGTAGGATGTATGGGACGAAGCAAAGTAATTGCCATGAATAACATTACTTACACATAACTCTGGACAAACACCTGCGATTGGCATTTTCCTTCATCTCTAGTATAATATTTCCAAGATGGGAAGATACGCTTTATCGATTTAACAACATCAAATCGATAGATGCTAAACTACGACTAGCTGGTTGTGCTTCCTCCACAGGAATAGGCGTACTAACTGGTGGAGTTGGGGTTATTGTGATAATCTTGGCCCTTTGGGCACTGGAGCTGCCTTACTAACTGCTCTTGTTTGGGAGCTCTATGGTGGAGATGGTCTGTGTCAACAGGGCTGGGTTACTATCGGCTGGGGTTGGGGTTAGATTGGGTGAAGCTGGTTCTCTATCCATCATGATGAGGTACAATCTGCGAGAGTTTGGGTTATGTGTGGTAGGGCTAGTTCTTGTGCATGTACAACGGGGTGCTATCTCCACCAAGAGGCAACCTGTTTTATTTGAAGGCAGTGTTTTAGTCCGCTAGATACTAGCATCACCGCTCCAATTCAAATGGCTGATAAACAGGAAACATAGTTGAATGTACAGACATTGTATGAGAGACAGATGCAATAGATAGTGTGGAAAAAGAGGGCATGAAATAGTTGACATGTATATTGTTTAACTAAAGCGGATAGCATGACATAATTTCACATATATGATGTCTATCTAAACTGGATAGCATAGCATAACATAATTCAAAGATATGATGAATAACAAAACAGGATTGCATGACATAATTCACCTACATGTTATCTAAGTAATCAGGATCGCATCATTTAATTCACATATTTGATTTATATGCTAAGCAGAGGGCATTCGATATGATGTACGAGCTAAGAACATGGTGTTGAATATTGTGTATATGATGTCTAAACTATGTAATGCAAGACACCGTATGCATGATATGGCGGTATAACCGTGCCAAGTTAGAGCATACACCTCGGTGGGGGAATAGGACTGGTCATCATCTCTGAATCCATCTACGAGGAGCTATCGGGACCCAATAAGAGATCTGCTTGACGGGTAGTATGTCTTCTCTAAAGGCCTTGTTTTCCTCCAGTTTTCCATCTCCCACCCAAATGGCTGATTCACAGGAAGAGTAGTTTAATGTACAAACATTGTCGACAAATGGAAATGTAATGAAGAAAAGGATGGGCAATATATCATTCAAATATATGATGCTGGTTAAACAGGATGGCATTGCACATTTCACATATATTATGGCTGGCTAAAAGACATGAGACGCATAATTCCCATATATGATATAGAAACTAAGCAGGTGACATTCTGAACATGTCTAAACTAAGTAGATGACATATATGATGTCAAAAGTAGGCCTTTGCAAGGCAACATATGCATGATATGACTAACATCATCATGCCAAGGTGAAACAAACACCTTGGGGGTAAATAGGAGTGGTCGTGGCGTCTCAATCCGCCTCGAGCAGATATCTTCCTTTGGATTACAATTTGGAGAGGGTGGGGAGGGTTTGCCATTGAACCCACCATGGGCGATGTCTGCATGACATTGTATTTCCACACAAAACTCTTCTCTTTTCTCTACATGTTCAGCATGACTGTGTACAATATCGACATGCATACAAAAAAATATGGTGAGATTATGTAAGGAGAGCATGCAGAAATTTAGAGTGATGGTAACAACCGGTGGATGGATCCAAAAATAATGATAGCAGGCTGATGATTGCTTTAAATTAATAAAAGACAGATGATGATTGCTTTACTATTTGTTTCCCACCCAAGATGAACAACATAGGCATACCCTAGGTGAACGGTTATTAGACGGACATACTATTCATTGCTGCCTCGATATGCCCCACAACTAATTTAGAACTCAAGTTTGAACATTAATTTGGACCTGACTTGGGAGTCCAAGAGCTGCACAGGACAATAAAGTAGCAGGTAAGTTTAAGCAATGCATAACATAAGAAGAAACAAAAGAGTGCGACCTCTCTTGTGGACCCGTGTACTCCTCAGGTTCATCTGCTAAGTCGATGATAGTGATGCCGTTGTGGTGGGTGCCGGTGGCAGGGGGAGATCTGAGGCGGCGAAAGACGGTCAGGAGTCGTGATGTCTGGTTTGGTGGATGCTTCTGTCAATGGAGCAGCTCAGGTGAGGTGGACAACGTCATGGCGAGAGCAGGATAAACCACACAAAGTTCCCTTGACGGTGCACATAATGAAGTAATTCTGTAAGGGCTCATTTGTCTTGCATGATTCTTAAAAGCAGGGGATAGGAAAAACACGAATAGGATAGGAAAATGCACATAGTAAGCAGAGCATTTGTAAACACAGGATTTCGGTCAACTTGGGTGTTTGGTTTGAGGAATTGGAAGAAGCGAGAGGAATGCAAAGAAACATGGCAAAAATAAAGTGAAATCATATGAAAGCGTGTATAGTTAGAATGTTATTCGGCACTAATGCACTTGGTCTTGTTTTCATGCATAGGATTTTGAAAAGTAGGTCCGGTGGATGTTTTGCTTCATTCCTTTCAACAAAATGCATGAATAATTGAATAGTAGAGTGCCATTGGAAAATTCCCTATTGCTATGTTTTCCGTTGGACCAAAATAGCCCTAATGGATCGGCGTGAATGTATAGTAATAAGTGATGCAACAAGTGTACAACCTCTTTCCCGTGGCCGTGTCGACCTCAGCATCATTGGGTTGGTATTTGAAGCAGTTGAGGCAGAGGTGGCTGTCGGAGGTGTGGAGGAAGATCGAGGAATCTGAAGCGGCGTCGAGGCCTTGCTCTGTTGTGATGGATGGATTACGTCGTTGGAGCAGCTCCGTGAGCAGTAAGACATCAAGGCTGAAGCAGCACAAGACAGACATCGTCAATCTCAAGTGGGATTCTAGTAACATCTCCAATAAATGATGTAAAATGGATGTAAAATTAACATCACCAAAACCACTGACTACAACAAATGAGGTAAAAACTGTTGACTCTGAACTTAGCGCCGAAACTGAAATTTCTTGTGGAATCTGAATACTCTTGTCAAAACTGAGCATAATGGTAGTGAAGGAAATATGCCATAGAGGCAATAATAAAGTTATTATTTATTTCCTTATTTCATGATAAATGTTTATTATTCATGCTAGAATTGTATTAACAGGAACTTGATACATGTGTGAATACATAGACAAACAAAAGTGTCACTAGTATGCCTCTACTTGACTAGCTCGTTGAATCAAAGATGGTTAAGTTTCTAGCCACAGACATGAGTTGTCATTTGATTAACGGGATCACATAATTAGTAGAATGATGTGATTGACATGACCCATTCCGTTAACAGCACTTGATCGTTTAGTATGTTGCTATTGCTTTCTTCATGACTTATACATGTTCCTACAACTATGAGATTATGCAACTCCGTTTATCGGAGGAACACTTTGTGTGCTACCAAGCGTCTAGCGTAACTGGGTGATTATAAAGGAGCTCTCAGGTGTCTCCAAAGGTACATGTTGGGTTGGCGTATTTAGAGATTAGGATTTGTCACTCCGATTGTTGGAGAGGTATCTCTGGGCCCTCTTGGTAATGCACATCACTATAAGCCTTGCAAGCAATGTAGCAAATGAGTTAGTTACAGAATGATGCATTACGTAGCGAGTAAAGAGACTTGCGATAGCAGGATTGAACTAGGTATTGGATACCGACGATCGAATCTCGGGCAAGTAACATACCAATGACAAAGGAACAACGTATGTTGTTATGCGGTTTGACCGATAAAGATATTTGTAGAATATGTAGGAGCCAATATGAGCATCCAGGTTCCGCTATTGATTATTGACCGGAGACATGTCTCGATCATGTCTACATTGTTCTCGAACCCGTAGGGTTCATACGCTCAAGTTTCGATGACGGTTGTATTATGAGTTTATGAGTTTTGATGTACGAAGGAGTTGAGTCCCGGATGAAATCGGGGATATGACGAGAGTCTCGAAATGGTCGAGGCGTAAAGATCGATATATTGGGCGACTATATTCGGACTTGGAAAGGTTCAGTGATTGGGTATTTTTGAATGCTGGGAGAGTTACGGAATTCGTATTGGGCCTTGATGGGCCATACGGGAAAGGAGAAAGGGACCAAGGGTGGCGCACCCTCCCCATGGACTAGTCCGAATTGGACTAGGGAGGGGGCCCCTTCCTTCCTTCTCCTTCTCCCTTCCCTTTCCTTCTCTCTACTCCTATTACTTGGAAGGTCTCCTAGTTCTACTAGGAAAGGGAATCCTACTCGGTGGGAGTAGGACTCCCCTAAGGCGCCTCATAGAGGGCGGCCCTCCTCCTCCACTCCTTTATATCACGGAGGAGGGGCACCCATGACACAACAACAATTGATCCTTGAGATCTCTTAGCCGTGTCGGTGCCCCTCCACCATAGTCCTCGATATTATTGTAGTGGTGCTTGGCGAAGCCCTGCGATGGTAGAACATCAAGATCGTCCTGCGCCATCGTCTTGTGGAACTCTTCCCGACACTTTGCTGGATCGGAGTCCGGGGCGTCATCGAGCTCAACGTGTGCTAGAACTCGGAGGTGCCGTGGTTTGATTGCTTGATCGGTCGGGCCGTGAAGGCGTCGACTACATCAACCACGTTGTTATAACGCTTCGCTTTCGGTCTCTGAGTGCGTGGATAACCTCTCCCTCTCGTTGCTATGCATCACCATGATCTTGCGTGTGCATAGGATTTTTTTAAATTACTATGTTTCCCAACAGTGGTATCCGAGCCTGGTTTTATCGTAGATGTTATATGCACGAGTAGAACACAAGTGAGTTATGGGCGATACAAGTCATCTGCTTACCAGACATGTCATACTTTTGTTGGCGGTATTGTTGGATGAAGCGGCCGGACCGACATTACGCGTGCGCTTCGGCGAGACTGGTTCTACCGGCGTGCTTTGCACACAGGTGGCTGGCGGTGTCTGTTTCTCCAACTTTAGTTGAACCAAATGTGGCTCGCCCGGTCCTTGCGAAGGTTAAAACAACACTAACTTGGCGAACTATCGTTGTGGTTTTTGATGCGTAGGTAAAGCGGTTCTTGCTAAGCCCGTAACAGCCACGTTAAACTTGCAACAACAAAGTAGAGGGCGTCTAACTTGTTTTGCAGGGCATGTTGTGATGTGATATGGTCAAGGCGTGATGCTATATTTTATTGTATGAGATGATCATGTTTTGTAACGAGTTATCGACAGCTGGCAGAAGCCATATGGTTGTCGCTTTATTGTATGCAATGCAATCATACTGTAATGCTTTACTTTATCACTAAGCGGTAGCGATAGTCGTAGAAGCATAAGTTTGGCGAGGCGACAACGATGCTACGATGGAGATCAAGGTGTCGCGCGGTGGCGATGGTGATCGCAGCGGTGCTTGAGATGGAGACCACAAGCACAAGATGATGATGGCCATATCATATCACTTATATTGATTGCATGTGATGTTTATCCTTTATGCATCTTATCTTGCTTTGATTGGCGGTAGCATTTAAGATGATCTCTCACTAATTATCAAGAAGTGTTCTCCTGAGTATGCACCGTTGCGAAAGTTCTTCGTGCTGAGACACCACGTGATGATCGGGTGTGCTAGGCTCTACGTTCAAATACAACGGGTGCAAAACAGTTGCACAAGCAGAATACTCAGGTTAAACTTGATGAGCCTAGCATATAACAGATATGGCCTCGGAACACGGAGACCGAAAGGTCGAGCGTGAATCATATAGTAGATAAGATCAACATATTGATGTTCACCGTTGAAACTACTCCATCTCACGTGATGATCGGACATGGTGTAGTTGATATGGATCACGTAATCACTTAGAGGATTAGAGGGATGTCTATCTAAGTGGGAGTTCTTAAGTAATATGATTAATTGAACTTAAACTTATCATGAACTTAGTCCTGGTATTATTTTGCAAATTATGTTGTAGATCAATAGCTCGCGTTGTTGCTTTCGTATGTTTATTTTGATATGTTCCTAGAGAAAACTGTGTTGAAAGATGTTAGTAGCGATGATGCGATTGGATCCGTGATCTGAGGTTTGTCCTCATTGCTGCACAGAAGAATTATGTCCTTGATGCACCGCTAGGTGAAAAACCTATTGCAGGAGCAGATGCGAGGGCGTTATGAGCGTTTGGCTAGCTCAAAATGATGACTACTTGATAGTTTAGTGCACCATGCCTAAGCGGCTTAGAATCGGGACTTCAAAGGCGTTTTGAGCGTCATGGACCATATGAGATGTTCGAGGAGTTGAAGTTAATATTTCCAGCAAATACCGAGTTGAGAGATATGAAGTCTCCAACAAGTTCTATAGCTAAAAGATGGAGGAGAATCGCTCAACTAGTGAGCATGTGCTCAGATTATGCAGGTACTACAATCGCTTGAATCAAGTGGGAGTTAATCTTCCAGATAAGATAGTGATTGACGAGTTCTCTAGTCACCATCACCAAGTTACTAGAACCGTGATGAACTTGATATGCAAGGAATGGCAAAAGCGATTCCCGAGCTTGTCGATTGTACTAGAGTAGGGTACCCTAGTACCCCGAACTTCGTCTGCAGACAGTTACAGCGCCCACGACCAGGCGGCCTGATGGCGCCAAGATCTCGATAGCTCCTTGGAGCCATTCAAAACAAAGCAGTCAAGACCCGGCAAGAGGAGCTTGCCGGAAAATACTCGAGCGCAAAGAAACAAGGCCCGGCAGAGGAGCTTGCCGGGAAGGCTAATGGCGCTGAACCCCAAAGGCGACAAGGTCTCCGCGCGGCAAGGCGCTTGCAGGCAGGCGACCTCTTCATCTCGCTCCAGCTCACCCGTAGCGTGTCACCACAGGGCTCTCCCAAATCTGGCGTGTCGGCGAGCTGTGCAGCCAGCGGGGAGTAGCGACAGAGCGGTGCTTGACAAGCTACCATCGTGGCGGACGGGGCGCCCAGCGGTCCTGTTACCTTTGTTGAGGCGGCAGAGGCGGGCATTGATGACCCTTGTCCCTTGCCGTCGAGTTAGGTATAGATTCTTGTACCTTTGTACAAAGCGGTGTACCAACCTAGGTTTTACCGTTGTAACCTTGTCTACTTGCCACATGTGGTAACCCTTGTGCCTATAAAAGGAGGCCCGGGGGCAGCGTAGAAAGGGTTGGCTGGTTTTCGGTCCAGCTCCAGCTTAGTTCATCACACTCGGGCTAGGTTTTGTGACATTGCTCCCAAGCAAGAACACAAGATAATCCACAAAGCAGCGGTAGGAGTATTATCTCTCGGAGGCTCGAAGCTGGGTAAACCCGCTCAGTGCATCGCCTCGGTCCGCTCTTTGCACAATCTCCGCCCCCTCCGAACCACAAGGGGCCCAGGTCTCGTGGGTGCTCGTGGGGCACGATCAGCCACTCCCCGCCAGAGCTCTTCGTGATGTTGAAATCAACGAGGTAGAAATCAGAAAGAGCATCAAGTGTTGATGATTGACAAGACCACTAGTTTCAAGAAAGGGCAAAGGGAAGAGGGAACTTCAAGAAGAATGGCAAGCAAGTTGCTGCTCAAGTGAAGAAGCCCAAGTCTGGACCTAAGCACGAGGCTGAGTGCTTCTCTGCAAAGGAACTGGTCACTTGAGCGGAACTGCCCCAAGTATTTGGCGGATAAGAAGGATGGCAAAGTGAACAAGAGTATATTTGATATACAGGTTATTGATGTGTGCCTTACTAGTGTTTATAAGTAGCCCTGAGTATTTGATACTTGTTAGGTTGCTAAGATTAGTAACTTCGAAACAGGAGTTCTGAGAATAAATAGAGACTAGTTGAGGTGAAGTAATGATGTGTGTTGGAAGTGGTTCCAAAATTGATATGATCATCGCCATTACCTCCCTATATTTTCGAGATTAGCGTTGAACCTAAATAATTGTTATTTGGTGTTTGCGTTGAGCATAAATATGATTAGATCATGTTTATTGCGATCGATTATCGATGTCAAAACCGGCGGATCTCGGGTAGGGGTCCCGAACTGTGCGGCTAAGCGGATGGTAACAGGAGACAAGGGACACGATGTTTTACCCAGGTTTGGGCCCTCTCGATGGAGGTATACCCTACTCTGCTTGATTAATATTGATGATATGGGTAGTACAAGAGTAGATCTACCACGAGATCAAGGAGGCTAAACCTAGAAGCTAGCCTATGGTATGATTGTTGTTAGTCCTCGGACTAAAACCCTCCGGTTTATATAGACACCGAATAGGTTAGGGTTACACAGTCGGTTACAATGGTAGGAGATCTACATATCCGTATCGTAATCTTGCCTTCCAAGGAAAGTCCCATCCGGACACGGGGCGAAGTCTTCAATCTTGTATCTTCATAGTCTTGGAGTCGGCCGTGGCGATAGTCCGGCTATCCGGACACCCTAGTCGGGACTCCTCGGTAGCCCTGAACCAGGCTTCAATGGCGATGAGTCCGGTAGCGTTGATTTTCTTCGGCATTGCGGCGGGTTCCTCCTCTGTATACTTCATAGAAGGTCATGAACACAAGGATAGTGTCGGCTCTGCAAAACAATTTCCACATAACACCGTGGAGAATAATTTTGCACAGATCTGCTTGGCGTATTCAGCGGCGTGACATCACACCACAGCGAGCCTTTATATGAATCATTTTTACCGTTTCACCATAAGCGCGTTTAGCGGCTTCCTTAGCACGTCTTATCAAAGCATAGATCATGCCCCCTTATTCAGGATTCTCATCAATATGGGCGTGGGTAACCCATCTGCGCCATTGATTACAGCTTGGGAGATAGCGAGTTTTACGAGGCTGGTGGGGGCGCATAGCTCCGTCCGTCCATATAAGGGATAAGATCCACCTTTTCACCTATGCCTTCTTCCTCCTTTGCTTCTCCATTTCAGCATAATCGAGCTCCGGTGCCCAAGTCCGCATCCCACCTCAACCTTCTCCAACCATGTCGGGAGGCGGGAGGCGGTGGATGGCCTCCTCTGTCGCGGAGGCACATCTCAAGACTGCGGGAGGCGGATACTTGTCCAGCGACATCAGCGCCTGAGCTGCCCGATCTGGGGCAGCTCATTCAACCCGGGCCCCATGAGAGGTGGTGTTTCTCCCCACTTCCTCCGCGGACTAGGTGTTCCACTTCACCCATTTGTCAGGGGCTTATGTTCTACTACGGCTGGACTTCCACAACCTGGCCCGAATTTCATCCTCAACATCTCGGCGTTATATCGTGGGTATGCGAAACCTTCCTCGCATCCAGCCCTACTTTGGCTTATGGCTGAAGATCTTCAACGTCCGGCGAAGGTAGTGGGTGGCCGTCAAGCGAGTCTTGGGCGCCATGGTTGGCAAGATGGCCAAAGTCCCGTGGCTCGTGGGCGCCCGTGGAGACAATAAAGGGGTGGCAATCGGGGTGGTTCTACATCACGAACCCCGCGACCCGAATGGGTGGCGGCCCCAATTTAGATCTAGCTTCCCCACGGCTCTCGTCATGGAAAGAGAGCGGGCTGGCGTGGGGAATTTGGAAAACTATCGGACTCCAAACATGCGTCGAAACCTGATGGACAAGAATCTCAGGCTTGTCGGCGTAATCTGGTGATGCTCATCCGCGGATTCTCCCCTGCCAACACGGGCCTTTAACTTGTGGGAGTTCGATCCGGCTGACACGAACCTTGAGCGGCTCTTTGACACTACGTCTGAAGATACAGAAGGTCTTTGTTCAAAAGCGGCTGAAGCCCGACATCCGCTATCAAAGATGCGATACAGCTCGCGGCGTCCAGCCGGCGAGTAAGTTATTACCCTTCACGGGACTCTTTTTCATAGATTGACTCTATGTGGGATCTAAAATTCCCTATTCTTGACGGGACTGGTGAAGGCGTCCGGACAGATTAACTGTCCGGCTCCTTTGCTGAAGACCAGCGGACGCCCGATTGCCAGGGCTGCTGGCTCCGGCACCATGTGGTGCGGAGAAGAAAACCAATAAGGAGGTCACGGGAACTCGAAGGAGCTCCGGCCCGAGTCTTGTCAGATTTTGAAGCGGAATCTTCTCACGAAGGCGAGGAGGAAGAAGAAAGCTCCTCCCAGTGAGGAGGAGAAAAAAAGGCCGCCGCCCCAGGGAGGCGGAGGAATCAGAAGGAAGAACCCTTCCTCGGACTTCTCCACCGCGTCGGCAGCAGCGAGGAGATTGGCCTCTGAGGGCCAAGCCCTGGCGAGATCGTAAGTGTCCGGATACCCATGGCTTTTATCATTGCAGAGTGTTCTCTAATGTCGAACAACCGTGCAGCCCGCCCAAAGCGAGTTCGCCGATTCATCAGCGGGTCCACAGGCTCGTCGGAAATGGAAAGTACCTTAATTCCGACCGCCTCCTCGCCTCACGCTGCAGGACGGCGCAGCGGTGGGGGCCCAAGAGGGCTTGGTCAAGAGGAGGTAGCGCGGGAGGTGCCACAAGAAACCTCTGGACTCCGAGTAGCGAGGCAAGACCCCGGGGCTCTAGGCCCGACCCTTATCTGGTCTCCATGCGGAACCTTGATGGTTCGAGTCGCAAGCGGACCCTTGGAAGAAGGTAAGGCGTCGGTGTCCTCCGTCAACGGGGCACGGATAGCTCTTGGGCGCTTAGGCGCTTCCATCAGGAGGAGCACCGCCTGCATTATGAGTGCGGTGATCCGGACAATTCAATCCGCCAAGCGGATGACAGCTATACCAGCCTTCTAACGAGGCTTTGAGGTAAGTTTTAGAATATGTAAAAATATAACCACATAGGCAGTAGCCCACGATGCTTAGTTCGGTGTTGGAAAGAAAAGCGGACTAAGGATCTAAAAAGATATCATGAGAGTCTAACATAAGTATGTCAATATGGGAATCAGGCTCGTTCTTGACCTCTGCCGCCTTGCTGCGGAGGTCAATGCATTAAGCAGAACCTCGGCGGTCCGAGAGCGAGCTCGGACAAGCCAAGTAGCTCGAGGACAAGGAAGGTAAGTAATACCTTATTAAAGAAATACCTTATAGAAAAGGTTTTAGTTGCAAAAATAACAGGAATAACTTGGGTGCTGCGGGGGCCCACGAGCGAGTGGCGACCACAGAAGAGCGGTGTCGTGGCCGGCTCAGCGGCTACGGGCGCATCAGCGAGAAGGGGGCGCAGCTGGCCAAAATGCGGCAAGAGCTCAAGCTCGTGGAAAAACACGAGAGTTTGGGCGTGACTCGAACTTCGAGTCGAGCTCGCCTCGGCTCTTGAGAGTGCCAAAGCTGCTAAGGCCGAGGCCAAAAGCCCTCAACAAATTGAGTCTTTAAAGAAGATAGCGGCGGGTAAGGCATTCTTTATGCAAAGCAAGCATGTGAAAGTGAATTACCTATTACTTACCGGATTCGGAGCTCTCCGGGAGCATTCGCAGATTTGCCCGTGGTGTATGCGATGCTGCCGCATTCTACCGCGCCAAGGAGGGCTCGTGAAAAGGTGTTCGGTCTCGGTATCTTTGAGGCGAACATCCAGTGCCCTAAGCGATCAGCTGAAGCAGCTGGTCGAGCTCCATAAGGTGCCGAACAGGCCATGAGGGCCTTATAAGCGCGGCTGTGGCCATTGGAGGCCATGCGTGGGAGCTACTTGACTTGGTGCAGCGGTTGGTGGATGCTGTCAGCGGCTTGAAGTCATCAAGCGCTCCGTCTGCATTGAAGGTGTCCCTCGGGCCCTTGCCGTGCTAAAGTGCTGCTTGGGGCAAGCTGGATGCGGAGAGGCTTGTGGCCAGGCGGGCCACCGAAGGGCCATGAGCATCGCCGCCGAAATGTACTATGAGGGCCTCTGAAGGGTGCCCGCTGAATAGTGGATGAGTGCTCCAAAGATGTAATTTTGAATAAACTCGCATTTGTTATCTGTCGCTGAAAACTTGTTCATATGCTCTAAGCAGCGCTTATTAATTTAAAATATTACCTTACATGCGGCCGTTTTCAAATTTGAGAGATGGCAAGTCGTTGGCTTCAGCCCCCATGCCACAGTCTTTGGGGTGTTCGGGATAAACTTGAGCACTCTTGTTCCCATTCTTGGGTCCATCTAGGGGCGCTCAACACAACGAACAAGGCAACGGACTTATAATGCTTGAACACTCTCACTTAGCCATATAATTCTATAATTTTAAATTTAGTGAAGCCCCTAGTATTCGGAAGACCGAGTTGAGGCGCTATCACGCCTATGGCGGACAATTCGGTTCCTCGCTCTAAGCGGCATAAGTCTTTAGGGACCCAAAAAACCTCTCGAACAGCGACGGCTCTCGCCCTATCATGACGATCAGTTTTAGCTTTCTCCTTTGAGGTGCTCGACCCAGCTCAAGCTGGGGCACTGTCGCGATGGTTCTCCGATGCTACCTTAGCCGATATAGCGGGCGTAAGGTACCAAAACACGGGGCGGGCAAACCAACTATTGACCCAAGACATGATTGAGGGCGATTCATATAATGCTATAAGTTGAGGTGCCGCACTTGTGAAAGTGTTGGACTTATCACACCGTAATTTTGGGATACTTAAGCCCCTGGTGTATTGGCCGTACCAAAGTGTACGGTTGCAACATGTCGTGAAATGGACATATGTATAGATAAGGGAAGTAGAGCAATAATAAGAAAAAAGCTATGTATTGTTTATTCAAAAAGGTACTGCAATGAGAGAAGAACGATACAAATAGTGCGATAAGCAAGGGATAGGACTATCTAACATGTCCCCCTCCAGGGGTAAGCTGTGGGATGGTATGTAAAACAGGTATAATGCTCGTAATAGAGACCACCTGAAAACTTCGGCGTGGCTTACTGCTTCCTGGCTGTTGCATCGTGAGTTCGGCGATTCTAGTGCGGACAGGACTTCTCAAGGCGGAGTCTGAAAAAAAAGGAAAAAGAAAAAGAATGACACAATTGGGGCCCACAGTGCGGTCGAGCCGCATTCTTGGCGTGCGTGGTCTTGCCCCTCCCCATATGCCCATGGTATCTCGGGCGTAATTATGCCGCGTAATACTGGCCGCGATTTCGAGAGGCGGGGTTGGGGCGGATTTCTGGCGATGCTTGAATCGTGCAGGCGGTCTTGTTGTAGAGTTACTCGGTAGCAGCGGTGTCCGGCGCTTAGTGGCGGACTCGAGAATGCTGTGAGAGGCTGCTTTGTACCTCCGCCCGCGAGGACGCCGTGTGCTCCTCCGTTCGGAGAGAGTGTTTGGTGTTTCCATTGACCGTGATTACTCCTCGAGGCCTGGAATCTTGAGCTTGAGGTATCGTGGTGCGGCACCGCATTGAACTTTACAAATGCGGTTCGTCCGAAGCGATGCATGATAGCTTGCTGCGGAATGGGGCGATGTCGAAGATTAACTCTTCGCCGGAAGTTATCCGGGGATCCGAAGACCACTTGAGTGTAACGAGCCGTACAACTGGCCTCTACACCGGTATGGCGCCTTTAAAGGTCGTCTTTGTAGGTTTAATCCTTGAGGGTCTATGCCCATTTTGCGCTTGTATCTGATAAAGCAGGTTCAGGCTGCTACCGCCGTCCATCGAGGACTCGGTGAGTGAAATCCGTCGATAATTGGGTCAGAACCAATGCGGCGAAGCCGCCGTGGCGGATGCTAGTCGGGTGGTCCCTTGATCGAAGGTGATGGGAAGGAAGACCATGGGTTGAACTTGAGGCGTGGCTCCATCGCATATCGTCCTTAGTGCATGCTTCCGCTTCCTTTTGGGTATGTGGGTTGCGTATATCATGTTCACCGTCGCACTTGCGTGGGAAAACCCTTACATCCTCTATTGTTCGACGGCGGGGCTCTTCCTCGTCATCGCTATGCAGCCTTGTCATTGAGTTTGGCGCCTAACGCCTGCTTGCTTGAACACCCAACGGTCTATGTTGGTGTGATTAGCTAGTTTTAGGGGTGCCATGTATCGCTGTGATCGAGTATTCGGTCCAAGTTGGGCCGAGCCACAGGTATTTCTTTTGAATGGCTTCTTCCGCTGACGGGTTTAGAGCCTCTGAATCCGGCATTGGCCGTATCTTGATGTTATGCGCCGTTAATGCGGCGCTTGTTTTTGTTGCGGACGCGACCTGCCATTCTGTCCTTGGTATCCGAACTATCGGGATGTTTGGCCAAGTTGTTGCTTGAGCTAGCCAGCTGTCTGTCCCGCACAAAAGCGGGTCATGAGTGTTGTGAGGGCTGCCATGGATTTTGGCTTTTCCTGTCCTAGGTGCGGGCAAGCCACTCGGCCGGATGTTATGTTTGAAGGCTGCAAGGGCCTCTGCATCCGGACGATCAGCGATTTGATTTTTCTTTGTTAGGAACCGTGTCGAGAATTATGTCGGCGATTCTTACGGCTGCTGGATTATGTGGCTAAGGTCGCCGGTGTCGGTGGTCGCACATATGTGCCTGGAAGTTATCAAGGAATCGGCTTCAGGTCCTCCCAACAACCAATTGATTCTTTGGCAAGCTGTTGAGCCAATGCGAGCGGTCCTTTAAGCTTGAGTGGGAGGTATTTGATGGCATGTAGATCATCACCGTGGGCCATGTGGATAAGGAGGAGATAGTCCTCTATCCAGACCGCGGGATCTGTGGTGCCATCGTATGATTCGATGTTTCTGGGCTTGCAGCCCTCGGGATTTGATGATCCATTACTTCATCATGAAGCATAGTGGGTGTCTGGCGCCTCTGTATTGGGCTATATCACGGCGTAGCTCATATGAGCTTTGTCTACTATGTTAAGCCCGGCGGTTTCTTGTATCCGGTGCGGCGGTAATCATCCAGCGTCGTTAGGCATGCGATCTGTAGATCGATCTTGTATGTTTGCCTTATCCTCAATATATCTCACAAGTCCGGTAGCGTTTTCCGTGTCTTGGTACTTTTTGGCGGCGTCGGGGTGTGGCTTGGCGGAGGGCGAGGGCTTCTCTCATCACTGACGCAGGGTGGCGATCTGCCATGTCGTCTTGCTGGTGACTTGGGTGCTTCCTCCTCTAGTCGAGCAGCGACCTGCGTTTGGGGTAGCTTTGGAGGGCATTGAGTTCATACTCTTGGCTGCAAGGACTTGAGTCCATCAGCCGACTAGCAGGTCTTGATCAGCTCTAAGCTGTTGCTGCTTTTCTTGAGGCTGCTTGCCATGGCTATAAGCACTGGGTTTGAAGCAGCTCTGTTGGCGCGATCCTCGGGCACGCCAAATTAAATGCGTCGTCGAGGCTTGCCTCATCTTGGAGGGCGCATAATTATCGTCCTCGACCTCTCTTTCTGCCCGCCTTTGTCGTGCGGACTTGCTCTCCTCCTCCTGCGCTGAGTCCTGCTTTGGAGGGTTCTCTTCGGCACTGTCAGGGGTGTTATTATCTCCGTGCGGAATCACGTTTTATTGTGGCGTGATTTAGGCGGCGCGCTGGCGTCGGCGCTTGGCTGTTTCTTGGAGGTCATCCTCCGTTATTCATCGCCGTTCCATCTTTGGGATGTCCATCATGTATATGTCATATGCGAGGTGGCCTTCCGGTGCCTGTGGCGCTGGTTCTTGGTCGTCTCGGCATCATCGTCCATACCGTCGATGTCTTGGTCGTAGTCTAGCATGTTGGTTAAATCA
Source organism: Aegilops longissima (assembly GCA_021605205.1). Taxonomy (NCBI): domain Eukaryota; kingdom Viridiplantae; phylum Streptophyta; class Magnoliopsida; order Poales; family Poaceae; genus Aegilops; species Aegilops longissima. The sequence goes on from JAHIAM010003759.1 coordinate 35,609, forward strand.
TCGACAATGGCTACCAAGTGGGTGGTGAGTGGGCGTTGAATTTCTTCGTCGTCCGCATCCCAACCTTCTTGTCCGTAGTCGGCCAGGGCTCTCGGATAAAGAGAGAGACTTTAGTGAATTCAGGATGTCGCCAAAGGCGAGTGTTGAAAGATGTCATGACGGTGAACTCCATGACGGCGTAATCGGATTCGATTGGCGGAGGCGGAGGAGGTTGAGTCCGACACCACAGGTCGAGGTCTTCGCAAAGGACAGGATGGAGTTGGCTCGATCACCGTGAGATCGTAGCCCGGCGATGTCAACCACTGCGTCCTCGTCGAGAATCCGGCTCCGGATTAAGGTCGGGCGGATCTTGAGTGCGGCCTCGAGAGCCTTTGTTGACTGCTGAGCTAGATCATGCCCATCGATCTGATCACGGCACGCTTGGCTGTGGCTTCGAATCCGTCGAAGATCAAGTGTCGCGGATATCGGCCGTATAGTTCAAACTTCAAATCTGACCGATGGCGGGCGTAGCTTCGATCTGCTCCGGATGGATGGCGAAGCGGTGCCATGATGCAAAGCCGCCGAACACGAAGATCTGTCGAGGGAAAAGTCTCACCTGGACGCGTCGTTATTGATGATCGAAGGAGCCATCAGGCCTATCGGTGGCGACACAGAAGAACTCTCAATGAAAGCACCAATGTGATTGTCAAAACCGGCGGATCTCGGGTAGGGGTCCCGGTATGCGTCTCGGCGGATGGTAACATGAGACAAAGGGCACGATGTTTTACCCAGGTTGGGCCCTCTCGATGGAGGTAATACCCTACTCCTGCTTGATTAATGTTGATGATATGGGTAGTACAAGAGTAGATCTACCACGAGATCAAGGAGGCTAAACCCTAGAAGCTAGCCTATGGTATGATTGTTGTTAGATCCTCGGACTAAAACCCTCCGGTTTATATAGACACGGGATAGGTTAGGGTTACTGAGTCGGTTACAATGGTAGGAGATCTACATATCCGTATCGCCAAGCTTGCCTTCACGCCAGAGAAAGTCCCATCCGGACACGGGCGAAGTCTTCAATCTTGTATCTTCATAGTCTTGGAGTCGGCTGTGGCGATAGTCCGGCTATCCGGACACCCCTAATCCGGGACTCCCTCAACAATTATTCATCTAAGGCAGAGAATAAATTGTTATACATTTACATGAATAAAACCTTCAAATGGTCATACACCCAATGAAAATAGTTTGTTGGATCTCGATCGTAGTGATACACATATTGATAATATTGATGCCAAAAGATGCAAAGTTAATAATGATAGTGCAACTTATTTGTGGCACTGCCGTTTGGGTCATATCGGTGTAAAGCGCATGAAGAAACTCCATAAAGGTGGACTTTTGGAATCACTTGGTTATGAATCATTTGATGCTTGCGAACCGTGCCTTTTGGGCAAGATGACTAAAACTCCGTTCTCCGGAACAATGGAACGAGCTACTGACTTATTGGAAATAATACATACCGATGTATGCGATCCGATGAGTGTTAAGGCTCGTGGCATGTATCGTTATTTTCTGACCTTCACAGATGATTTGAGCAGATATGGGTATATCTACTTGATGAAACATAAGTCGAAACATTTGAAAAGTTCAAAGAATTTCAGAGTGAAGTGGAAAATCATCGTAACAAGAAAAATAAAGTTTCTCGATCTGATCATGGAGCGAATATTTGAGTTCTGAGTTTGGTCTTCATTTGAAACAATGTGAAATATTTTTGCAACTCCGCCACTGGAACAGCACAATGTAATGGTGTGTCCGAACGTCGTAGTCGTACTTTACTAGATATGGTGCGATCTATGATGTCTCTTATCGGTTTACCACAATCGTTTTGGGGTTATGCATTAGAGACAGCTGCATTCACGTTTAATGGGGCACCATCTAAATCCGTTGAGATGACACCGTATGAACTATGGTTTAGTAGTAAACCTAAGCTGTCGTTTCTTAAAGTTTGGAGTTGTGATGCTTATGAAAAGGTTTTCAACGATAGCTCGAACCCAAATTGGAGAAATCGTATTCATAGAATACCCAAAGGAAACTGTTGGGTACACCTTCTATCACAGATCCGAAGGCAAAACATTCGTTGCTAAGAATGGATCCTTTCTAGAAGGAGTTTCTCTCGAAAGAAGTGAGTGGGAGGAAAGTAGAACTTGATGAGGTAATTGTACCTTCTCCCAAGTTGAAAAGTAGTTCATCACAAAAATCAGTTCTGTGATTCCTACACCAATTAGTGAGGAAGCTAATGATGATGATCATGAAACTTCAGATCAAGTTACTACAAAACCTCGTAGATCTTCAAAGTACAGTCCGCTTTTGAGTGAATACGGTAATCCTGTTCGGAAGTCATGTTACTGAACCATGATGAACCTCGAACTATGAGGCGATGATGAGCCCAGATTCCACGAAATGGCTTGAGGCCATGAAATCGAGATGGGATCCATGTATGAGAACAAAGTGTGGAATTTGGTGGAGTTGCACGATGATCGGCAAGCCATATTGTATAAATGGATCTTCAAGAGGAAGATAGATACTGATGGTAGTGTTACTATCTACAAAGCTCGACTTATGCATAAAAGGTTTTCGACAAGTTCAAGGTGTTGACTACAATGAGATTTTTCGACCAACATGGCGATGCTTAAGTCTGTCGAATCATGTTAGCAATTGTCATATTTTATGAAGTCGGCAAATGGATGTCAAAACTGCATTCCTTAATGGATTTATTAAAGAAGAGTTGTATATGATGCAACAGAAGGTTTTGTCAATCAAAAGATGCTAACAAAGTGTACAAGCTCGACAATCCATCAATGGACTGGTGCAAGCATCTTGGAGTTGGAATATCGCTTTGATGTGTTGATCAAAGCATATGGTTTATATCAGACCTTTGGAAAGGCACTGTATTTACAATAAAGTGAGTGGAGCACTACCACATTTCGATAAATATATGTGAGTAACATATTGTTGATCAGAAATGATGAAAAATTTACGGAAAGCATAAAGGGTATTTGAAAGGAGTTCTTTAAAGAAAGACCTCGGTAAAGCTACTTACATATTGAGCATCAAGATCTATTGAGATAGATCAAGGCGGCTTGATAAGTTTTTCAATAAGTACATACCTTGTCAAGATTTTGAAGTAGTTCAAAATGGAGCAGTCAAAGAAAAAGTTCTTGCTGTGTTGCAAGGTGTGAAATTGAGTAAGACTCAAATCCGACCACAACGAGAAAATAGAAAAAGACAATGAAAGTCATTCCCTATGCCTCGGTCATAGGTTCTATAAATTATGCTATGCTCGTGCGGACCTATTGTATACCTTGCTCTGAATTTTGCAGGGAGTACAATAGTGATCTAGGAGTAGATCAATGGATATTGGTCAAGAACATCCTTAGTGAGGACTAAGGAAATATTTCTCGATTATGGAGGTGATAAAAGGCCGTCGTAAGAGTTACATCGATGCAATCTTTTTACACCGATCCGGATGACTCTAAGTCTCAATCTGGATACATATTGAAAGTGGGAGCAATTAGCTAGAGTAGCTCCGTGCGAGCATTGTAGACATAGAATATTTGCAAAATACATACGGCTCACGATGTGACAGACCCGTTGACTAAGCTTCTCTCACGAGCAAAACATGATCATACCTTAGTACTCTTTGGGTGTTAATCACATACCGATGTGAACTAGATTATTGAATCTAGTAAACCTTTTGGGTGTTGGTCACATGACGATGTGAACTATGGATATTAATCACATATAGATGTGAATATTGGTGTTAAATCACATGATGATGTGAACTAGATTATTGACTCTAGTGCAAGTGGGAGACTGAAGGAAATATGCCCTAGAGGCAATAATAAAGTTATTATTTATTTCCTTATTTCATGATAAATGTTTATTATTCATGCTAGAATTGTATTAACGGAAACTTGATACATGTGTGAATACATAGACAAACAAAAGTGTCACTAGTATGCCTCTACTTGACTAGCTCGTTGAATCAAAGATGGTTAAGTTTCCTAGCCATAGACATGAGTTGTCATTTGATTAACGTGATCACATCATTAGTAGAATGATGTGATTGACATGACCCATTCCGTTAGCTTAGCACTTGATCGTTTAGTATGTTGCTATTGCTTTCTTCATGACTTATACATGTTCCTACAACTATGAGATTATGCAACTCCGTTTACGGAGGAACACTTTGTGTGCTACCAAATGTCTAGCGTAAAGGGTGATTATAAAGGAGCTCTACAGGTGTCTCCAAGGTACATGTTGGGTTGGCGTATTCGAGATTAGGATTTGTCACTCCGATTGTGGAGAGGTATCTCTGGCCCTCTCGGTAATGCACATCACTATAAGCCTTGCAAGCAATGTAGCTAATGAGTTAGTTCTGAATGATGCATTACGTAGCGAGTAAAGAGACTTGCGATAGCGAGATTGAACTAGGTATTGGATACCGGCGATTGAATCTCGGGCAAGTAACATACCGATGACAAAGGAACAACGTATGTTGTTATGCGGTTTGACCGATAAAGATCTTTGTAGAATATGTAGGAGCCAATATGAGCATCCAGGTTCGATATTGGTTATTGACGGAGACATGTCTCGGTCATGTCTACATGTTCTCGAACCCGTAGGGTCCATGCAACAAGGTTTCGATGCAGTTGTATTATGAGTTTATGAGTTTTGATGTACGAAGGAGTTAGTCCGGATGAGATCGGAGATATGGCGAGGATTCTCTAAATGGTCGAGGCGTAAAGATCGATATATTGGGCGACTATATTCGGACTTGGAAGGTTCGAGTGATTGGTATTTTTGAGTCTGGGAGGATTCTGAGGAATTCGTATTGGGCCTTGATGGGCCATACGGGGAAAGGAGAAAGGGACCAAGGGTGGCGCACCTCCCCATGGAATAGTCCGAATTGGACTAGGGAGGGGCCCCTTCCTTCCTTCTCCTTCTCCTTCCCTTTCCTTCTCTCCTACTCCTATTACTTGGAAGGTCTCCTAGTTCTACTAGGAAGAATCCTACTCCGGTGGGAGTAGGACTCCTCTAGAGGCGCGCCATAGAGAGGGCGGCCTCCCCTCCTCCACTCCTTTATATACGAAGGAGGGGGGTACCCCATAGACACAACAACAATTGATCCTTGAGATCTCTTAGCCGTGTGCGGTGCCCCTTCCACCATAGTCCTCGATATTATTGTAATGGTGCTTAAGCGAAGCCTGCGATTAGTAGAACATCAAGATCGTCACCACGCCGTCGTCTTGTGGAACTCTTTCCCGTCACTTTGCTGGATCCGAGTGCAGGGAGCGTCATCGAGCTGAGCGTGTGCTAGAACTTCGGAGCTGTCGTGGTTCGGTGCTTGATCGGTCGGGCCGTGAGGCGTATGACTACATCAAGCTGCGTTGTTATAGCGCTTCGCTTTTGGTCTCACGAGTGCGTGGATAACCTCTCCCTCTCGTTGCTGTGCATCACCATGATCTTGCGTGTGCGTAGGAATTTTCTTTGAAGTTACTCGTTCCCCAACTGGTAGAGAAGGCACTTGACATGTAGTTTAGGGAGGGCCTGCGGTTCATCTTCAACCTGCACCCCACAGGCCGGCCACCACCCGGCGAACCGCTGCCCCAGCGCCGCCTCGCCGCCCGAAACAACTTCGCCACCGTCGCCCGGCCAGCCCTCTAGGCCCCCCCCCCACCCTGAACCCTAAGATAGATAGTGGGGTACCTCTCCGTGAGCCCCGTCCCCACATGGTGGTTCTTCCTTAATTCAGCAGGCCTCCCCCAACCCCTAATCGGTGACCCAAAAGTCGATTCAGTTCAGTCGAAGTGTGGCTTAATCGGAGGCGGAGCAGCAGCCTGGCGAGGGAAACAGCAGCAGCTAGGCGGCGGCGATCGGCGAGGCGACAGCGACAACAGATCCGGCTGGTATGGGCCGCGCCGCCGAAGGGGCCTCGCCTGAGGTTGAGCTGCCGTGGAGATGTCTCCTGGCGCTGGCTCAAGGTAACCGCTCCATGGGGGTCGGGATGGAGCACCGTCGGCTGGGAGGTCGAGTTAAGGAGAAGGTGCGATCGATGAGTGTACAACCTCTTTGGCGGCCGAGTAGGCCTAGCTTCATCCGAGGACTCGATGAGGATCTTTGGGGTTGGTGGAGCAGGTTAAAGCGGACTGTGGGGATGGAGCAGCTGCGATGAGCGAAGCGATTGTCGGAGCAGCTCCTTGGAGGTGGAGGGCGGAGGCGGCTGAACCGGCGGGACGACAAGATGAGCAGCGGATCCTCATCGGGGAGGTGGACGAGGACGTCGAGCTGTTGCGATGGGCGGCGTCGTCGGGGAAGAAGCTCCGGCTGGGCAGCGGTGGCGTGGCGGACGAGAGGAGGTGGGGTTTGTGGTGGAAGCGGAGAGGTTATGGCGGCACTGGGATTTGAATGGCGAAAAGAGGCGATGGGAGGGTGAAGCATGACTTAAGGGGGGCGCTTGTCCAAAATGTAGGGTGTGTTACAAAGTACCCCCACCGATTTGAACTAAGCGGCCCTTCGGCTCAGGAGGTTAGAAGGGGATTTGGCGTGTCGCGGTTTGGCAGCTGGAGGGAGTTTTAGCGGCGTTGTAATTTCAGGATAGCAAGGCACGTGTTGTGAAAGCGCCAGTTTGGGAACACGATATCTGAATTTTAGGGATATAACAAGGCCTTGAGTTGAATTTAGGGACAAGCCTAACATGTAGTAATATTGTACTTGTATGTACCAAATCAATTCGCACTTCCCTCAACCAAAAAACAAAAAAATAAAACTATTCACACCATACAAAGAGAGTCTTGCCCGTTTTACTATACAAAGGCTATTCAAAGCTACTCCCTCCTTCCATCTATATAGGGCCTAATCGTTTTTGATGCTAACTTTGACCAAATATTAGAGCAATGATATATGACATGCAACTTACACAAAGCACACGTTAACTTCATCTGTGAAAGGTTCTTTCAATGATATAATTTTCACATTATTGCATGTCATGTACTATTAATCTTGTCAATAGTCAAAGGCGGTCTTAAAAATCTCATTACTCCCTATATAGATGGAAGGAGGAATATGAATCCATGTTATGTCAGATTAAATTTTTAAGCTTGCTGTATAATGCATGTAACATACTCATACCAACATTTTAGTGCATTCCAAATGTCTATACTACACGCTGCAATTGAACTAAATTTGAATTCGTTTCTCTATTTCATTAAGAATCTACAATCATGATTGTTGCCAACTTCAACCATCATTACTGAAGGAAATATGCCCTAGAGGCAATAATAAAGTTATTATTTATTTCCTTATATCATGATAAATGTTTATTATTCATGCTAGAATTGTATTAACGGAAACATAATACATGTGTGAATATATAGACAAGCAGTATGTCACTAGTATGCCTCTACTTGACTAGCTTGTTAATCAAAGATGGTTATGTTTCTAACCATGAACAAGGAGTTGTTATTTGATTAACAAGGTCACATCATTAGTTGAATGATCTGATTGACATGACCCATTCCGTTAGCTTAACACTTGATCGTTTAGTATGTTAATGCTTTCTTCATGACCCATACATGTTCCTATAACTATGAGATTATGCAACTCCGTTTACGGAGGAACACTTTAGGTACTACCAAGCGTCACAACATAAGCTGGGTGATTATAAAGTACTACAGGTGTCTCAAAGGTACTTGTTGGGTTGGCGTATTTGAGATTAGGTTTTGTCACTCCGATTATGGGAGAGGTATCTCTAGGCCTTCTCGGTAATACACATCTTAAGCCTTGCAAACATTACAACTAATGAGTTAGTTGTGAGATGATGTATTACGGAGCAGTAAAGAGACTTCTTTGTAGCAGATTGAACTAGGTATTGGATACAAGCGATCGAATCTCGGGTAAGTAACATACCGATGACAAAGGGAACAACGTATGTCGTTATGCGGTTTGACCGATAAAGATCTTCGTAGAATATGTAGGAACCAATATGGGCATCCAGGTTCCGCTATTGGTTATTGACCGAGAATGGTTCTAGGTCATGTCTACATAGTTCTCGAACCCGTAGGGTCCATGCAACTAACGTTTGATGTGAGTTCATTATGAGTTTATAAGTATTGATGCACGAAGGTTGTTGAGTCCGGATGTGATCACGGACATGAGGAGTCTCGAAATGGTCGAGACATAAAGATTGATATATTGGAAGCCTACATTTGGACATCGGAAGTGTTCGGGTGAAATCGGGAGTTTTGCAGATGCAGGAGAGTTACGGAACCCCGGAGGTCCATAGGCCTTAATGGGCCATAGGAGAGAAGAGGAAGGGCGGCCAAGGTGGGCTGCGCCCCCCTCCCCTCTAGTCCGAATAGGACAAGGAAGAGGCGGCGCCCTTCCTCTTCCTCCTCCCAATCCTAGTCCAACTAGGAGAGGAGTCCTACTCCGTGGGAGTAGGACTCCTCCTTGGTCGCGCCTCCCCTTGGGCAGCCACCTCCCCTTGGCTCCTTTATATCTGAGGCGGGGCACCCCATGACACACAAGTTGATCTGGATCTTTCCTTGGCCGTGTGCGGTGCCCCTTCCACCATATTCCACTTGGTCATATCGTCGCGGAGCTTAAGCGAAGCCCTGCGCGGAGAAGTCATATCGTCGCGGAGCTTAAGCGAAACCCTGCGTCGAGTGGAGCATCAACATCGTCCTGCCGCCGTCGTCTTGTGGAACTCATCCCGACACTTTGCTTTGGATCGGAGTCGGGGATCGTCATCAAGCTGAGCGTGTGCAGAACTTCGGAGGTGCCGTCGTTCGGTGCTTGGATCGGTCGGATCGTGAAGGCGTCGACTACATCAACGCGTTGTTATAGCGCTTCGCTTTCGGTCTCAGATGCGTGGGCGGACCTCTCCCTCTCGTTGCTATGCCATCACCATGGTCTTGCGTGATCGTAGGAAATTTTTGAAATTACTCGTTCCCCAGCGATGGCATCGAGCCTGGTTTTATGCGTTGATGTCATATGCCGAGTAGAACACAAGTGAGTTGTGGGCGATACAAGTCATCTGCCTACCGACATGTCATACTTTGGTTCAGCGGTATTGTGAGATGAAGCGGCCGGACCGACATGCATTATGCGCTTCTGCGAGACTGGTTTCACCGCTCAGAACTTTCGTTGCTTAAAAGGTGACGGCGGGTGTCTCTCTCACTTTAGTTGAACCGAGTGTGGCTCGCCGGTCCTTGAGAAGGTTAAAGCGGAGTCTATTTGACGAAATATCGTTGTGGTTTTGATGCGTGAGTAAGAAGCGGTTCTTGCTCAGCCCGTGCAGCCACGTAAAACTTGCAACAACAAAGTAGAGGGCGTCTAACTTGTTTTGCAGGGCATGTTGTGATGTGATATGGTCAAGGCGTGATGCTATATTTTATTGTATGAGATGATCATGTTTTGTAACGAGTTATAAACAATGGCGAAACCATATGGTTTGTCGCTTTATTGTATGAAATGCAAGCGCCATGTAATTGCTTTACTTTATCACTAAGGAGTAGCGATAGTCGTAGAAGCAATAGTTGGCGAGGCGACAACGATGCTACGATGGAGATCAAGGTGTCGGCGCGGTGGCGATGGTGATCATGGCGGTGCTTGGCGATGGAGATCACAAGCACAAGATGATGATGACCATATCATATCACTTATATTGATTGCATGTGATGTTTATCCTTTATGCATCTTATCTTGCTTTGATTAGCGGTAGCATTATAAGATGATCTCTCACTAAAATTATCAAGAAGTGTTCTCCACTGAGTATGCACCGTTGCGAAAGTTCTTACGTCTTTGAGACACCACGTGATGATCGGGTGTGATAGGCTCTCGTTCAAATACAGCAGGTGCAAAACAGTTGCGCAGCGGAATACTCGAGTTAAACTTGGCGAGCCTAGCATATAACAGATATGGCCTCGGAACACGGAGACCGAAAGGTCGAGCGTGAATCATATAGTAGATATGATCAACATAGTGATGTTCACCATTGAAACTACTCCATCTCACGTGATGATCGGACATGGTTTAGTTGATTTGGATCACGTGATCACTTAGATGACTAGAGATGTCTATCTAAGTGGGAGTTTTTAATATGATTAATTGAACTTAAATTTATCATGAACTTAGTACTGATAGTATTTTGCTTGTCTATGTTTCTGTAGATAGATGGCTCGTCTTTGTTGTTCGTTGAATTTTAATGCGTTCCTTGAAAGCAAAGTTGAAAGATGATGGTAGCAATTACGGACTGGGTCCGTAACGAGGATTATCCTCATTGCTGCACAGAAAAATTCGTCCTGGAAGCACCGTTGGGTGGCAGAACTCTTCTGCGAGATCTGAGCGAGAAGTTGTGAGCGTCGGCAAAGCGATGATGACTACTCTATAGTTCGATTGTGCCATGCTACGGCTTAGAACCGGGTCTTCAACGGCGTTTTGAGCGTCATGGAGCATATGAGATGTTCGGGAGTTGAAGTTAATATTTCAAGCAAATGCCGGATTGAGAGATATGAAGTCTCAATAAGTTCTATAGCTGCAAGATGGAGAGAATAGTTACGTCGGTGAGCACATACTCAAAATGTGCAGGTATAACAATCACTTAATTCAGCTGGGAGTTAATCTTCCGGATGATAGTGTCATGTGAGAATTCTCCAATCACTGCCACCAAGCTACAAAAGCTTCGTGATGAACTATAATATGCAAGGGATGACTAAGACAATTCTGAGCTCTTAGCGATGCTAAAAGCTGCGGAGGTAGAAATCAAGAAGAGCATCAAGTGTTGATGGTCAACAAGACCACTAGTTTCAAGAAAAGGGCAAAGGGAAGAAGAAGAAACTTCAAAAGAACAGCAAGAAAGTTGCTGATCAAGAGAAAAAACCCAAATGCGGACCTAAGCACTGAAGCGAGTGTGTTTTCTGCAAGCAGAATGGACCTTTGGAAGCGGAACTGCCCCAAGTATTTGGCGGATAAAAGGATGGCAAGGTGAACAAAGGTATATGTGATATACATGTTATTGATGTGTACCTTACTAATACTCATGATAGTACACAGGTATTTGATCTCTGGTTACATTGCTAATATTTGCAACTCGAAGCAGGAACTACGGATTGGCGAAGATTGGCTAAGGGCGAGGTGGCGATCTGCGTTGGAAATGGTTCCAAAGTCGATGTGATCGCGATCGAATACGCTACCTCTACATCTACCTTGGGATTAGTTTTAGACCTAAATAATTGTTATTTGGTGCGGCGTTGAGCATGAACATTATATCTGGATCTTGTTTAATGCGAGGCGGTTATTCATTAAATCGAGAGAATAATGGTTGTTCTATTTATATGAGTAATATCTTTTATGGTCATGCACCCTTGAAGAATGGTCTATTCTTGTTGAATCTCGACGGTAGTGATACACATATTCATAATGTTGAAGCCAAAAGATCAGAGTTGATAATGATAGTGCAACTTATTTGTGGCACTGCCGTTTAGGTCATATCGGTGTAAAGCATGAAGAAACTCCATCTTGATGGACTTCGGAATCACTTGATTATGAATCACTTGGTACTTGCGAACCGTGCCTCATGGGCAAGATGACTAAAACGCCGTTCTCGGAACTATGGGCGAGCAACTGATTTGTTGGAAATCATACATCACTTGATGTTTGTGGTCCAATGAATGTTGAGGCCTGGCGGGTATCGTTATTTTCTCACCTTCACAGATGATTTGAGCAGATATGGGTATATCTACTTAATGAAACACAAATCTGAAACATTTGAAAAGTTCAAAAGAATTTGAGTGAAGTGGAAAATCATCGTAACAAGAAAATAAAGTTTCTGATCTGATCGTGGAGGAGAATATTTGAGTTCTGAGTTTGGTTTACATTTGAAACAATGTGGAATAGTTTAGCAACTCCATACCGAGAACACCAGAGAAATGGTGTGTCGAGCGTCGTGTCGTACTTTACTAGATATGGTGCGATCTATGATGTCTATTTCCGATTTACCGCTATCGTTTGGGGTTATGCTTTAGAGGCGGCGCATTCACGTTGAATAGGACACCATCAAAATCCGTTGAGGCGGCGCCTTATGAACTGTGGTTTGGCAAGAAACCAAAGTTGTCGTTTCTTAAAGTTTGGGGCTGCGATGCTTATGTAAAGAAACTTCAACCAGATAAGCTCGAACCCAAATCGGGAAAATGTGTCTTCATAGGATACCCAAAGGAGGTGTTGGGTACACCTTCTATCACAGATCTGAAGGCAAGATTTTCGTTGCTAAATTGGATCCTTTCTAGAAAGGAGTTTCTCTCGAAAGAAGTGAGTGGGAGGAAAGTAGAACTTGATGAGATAAGCATGTCTGCTCCCTTATTGGAAAGTAGTTCATCACAAGAAATGGTTCTGTGACAACTACACCAATTAGTGAGGAAACTAATGATGATGATCATGAAGCTTGAGGATCAAGTTACTCTTGAACCTCGTGGGTCAACGAGTAAAATCGCACGCAGTGATGCGGTAATCCTATTACGGAAGTCATGTTACTTGACCATGGCGAACCTACAAACTATGAAGAAGCGATGGTGAGCCCAGATTCCATAAAATGGCTGGAAGCCATGAAATCTGAGATGGGATCCATGTATGAGAACAAAGTATGGACTTTGGTTGACTTGCCGATGATCGGCAAGCCATTGAAAATAAATGGATCTTTAAGAAGAAAGTGGCCGATGGTAATATAGCTGTCTACAAAGCTCGACTTGTTGCAAAGGGTTTCGACAAGTTCAAGGGGTTGACTACGATGAGACTTTCTCACCCGTGGCGATGCTTAAGTCTGTCGAATCATGTTAGCAATTGCCGCATTTATGATTATGAAATTTGGCAAATGGATGTAAAACTGCATTCTTGAATGGATTTCTAGAAGAAGAGTTGTATATGATGCAACGGAAGGTTTTGTCGATCCAAGGGTGCTAACAAAGTGTGCAAGCTCAACGATCAATTTATGGTGCAGGTGCAAGCCTCTCGGAGTTGGAATAAGCGCTTTGATAGTGTGATCAAAGCATATGGGTTTATCAGACTTTTGGAGAAGCTTTGTATTTACAAGAAAGTGAGTGGGAGCTCTTAGCATTTCGATATTATATGTGGGCGACATATTATTGATTGGAAATGATATAGAATTTCTGGATAACATAAAGGATACTTGAATAAAAGTTTTTCAATGAAAGACCTCGGTGAAGCTGCTTACATATTGGGCATCAAGATCTATAGAGATAGATCAAGGCGGCAATTGGACTTTCACAAAGCACATACCTTGATAAAGTTTTGAAAAAGTTCAAAATGGATCAGGCAAAGAAAGGTTTTTACTGTGTTACAAGGTGTAAGATTGAGTAGGACTCAATGCCCGACCACATGAGAAGATAGAGAGAAAATGAAAGATGTTCCTATGCTTGACCATAGGCTCTATCATGTATGCAATCTTGTGTACGGACTGGCGTATGCTTAGCTGTAAGCTTGGCGAGGAAGGTACCAAAGTAATCGAGGAATGGATCACACGGACAGCGGTCAAGAACATCTGAAATACACGAAAGGACTAAGGATATGTTTCTCATATGGAGGTGACAAAGAGCTGAGTCGTAAATGGTTACGTCGATGCAAGCTTTGACACGATCAGGACGATTCTAAATCGCAAACCGGATCGTGTTTTTATTAAGCGGTGGAGCTGTCGGTTGGTGCAGTTCTAAACAAAGCGTCGTGGCGGGATCTACATGTGAAGCGGAGTACATAGCTGCTTGAAGCAGCAAATGAAGAATGCGGATGAAAGAGTTCATTTCGATCTAGGTGTCATACCTAGTGCATGGGACCGATGAAGATCTTCTGTGACAATCTTGGTGCAATTGCCTTGGCAAGGAATCCAGATTTCACAAGAAGGACCAAGCATATCAAGAGGCGCTTCAATTCCATTGGGACCAAGTCCAAGTGGGAGACATAGAGATTTGCAAAATACATACGGATCTGAATGTTGCGAGACCGTTGACTAAGCCTCTTCCACGAGCAAAACATGATCAACACCAAGACTCCATGGGTGTTAGGATCATTACTTTGTAATCTAGATTATTGACTCTAGTGCAAGTGGGAGGCTGAAGGAAATATGCCCTAGAGGCAATAATAAAGTTATTATTTATTTCCTTATATCATGATAAATGTTTATTATTCATGCTAGAATTGTATTAACGGAAACATAATACATGTGTGAATATATAGACAAAGCAGTATGTCACTAGTATGCCTCTACTTGACTAGCTTGTTAATCAAAGATGGTTATGTTTCTAACCATGAACAAGGAGTTGTTATTTGATTAACAAGGTCACATCATTAGTTGAATGATGATGATTGACATGACCCATTCCGTTAGCTTAACACTTGATCGTTTAGTATGTTAATGCTTTCTTCATGACCATACATGTTCCTATAACTATGAGATTATGCAACTCCGTTTACGGAGGAACACTTTGGGTACTACCAAGCGTCCTGGCAATGTGGGTGATTATAAAGAATTACTACGGTGTCTCCAAAGGTACTTGTTGGGTTGGCGTATTTGAGATTAGGTTTTGTCACTCCGATTGTGGGAGAGGTATCTAGGCCTTCTCGGTAATACATCACTTAAGCCTTGCAAGCATTACAACTAATGAGTTAGTTGTGAGATGATGTATTCTGGAGCGAGTAAAGAGACTTACGATAGCGAGATTGAACTAGGTATTGGATACAAGCGATCGAATCTCGGGTAAATAACATACCGATGACAAAGGAACAACGTTATGTCGTTATGCGGTTTGACCGATAAAGATCTTAAGTAGAATATGTAGGAACCAATATGGGCATCCAGGTTCCGCTATTGGTTATTGACGAGAATGGTTCTAGGTCATGTCTACATAGTTCTCGAACCGTAGAGTCCTTACAACAACGTTCGATGTGAGTTCATTATGAGTTTATAAGTATTGATGCGAAGGTTGTTGAGTCCGGATGTGATCACGGACATGACGAGGAGTCTCGAAATGGTCGAGACATAAAGATTGATATATTGAAGCCTACATTTGGACATCGGAAGTGTTCGGGTGAAATCGGGATATTCCAGATGCACGGAGGTTACGGAACCCCAGGAGGTCTATGGGCCTTAATGGGCCATCAAGAGAGAAGAGGAAAGGGCGGCCAAGGTGGGCTGCGCCCCCCCCCTCTAGTCGAATAGGACAAGGAAGAGGCGGCGCCTCCTCTTCCCCTCCCAATCCTAATCCAACTAGGAGAGGGAGTCCTACTCCGGTGGAGTAGGACTCCTCCTTGTCAGCCTCCCCTTGGGCAGCCACCTCCCCTTGGCTCCTTTATATCTGAGGCAGGGGCACCCATGACACACAAGTTGATCTCACGGATCTTTCCTTAGCCGTGTCACGGTGCCCCTTCCACCATATTCCACTTGGTCATATCATGTCGCGGGCTTAAGGCGAAACCCTGCCCGGAGAGTCATGTCGTCGCGGGCAAGTCGAAGCCCTGCGTCGTGGAGCATCAACATCGTCCTGCCTCGTCGTCTTGTGGAACTCATCCCGACACTTTGCTGGATCGGAGTCAGGGATCGTCATCGAGCTGAGCGTGTGCGAGAACTTCGGAGGTGCCGTGCGTTCGGTGCTTGGATCGGTCGGATCGTGAAGGCGTGCGACTACATCAACAGCGTTGTTATAGCGCTTCCGCTTTCGGTCTCACAGTGCGTGGGCCGGACACTCTCCCTCTCGTTGCTATGCCATCACCATGGTCTTGCGTGATGTAGGAAATTTTTGAAATTACTCGTTCCCCAACACATTATGTATTACCTTAATAACACAACACATGATTGCTATAGAGATAGATATGAACTATGGTACTACATGAACTTCAATTCTATTTTTGAATACACTTGATGTTGATTCCAAATAATAGTACATTTGATGTACTAACTATATTCATAATCTAAACCATTTCCATATACCAG
>JAHIAM010003760.1:0-33166 GCA_021605205.1 Aegilops longissima
GCGAAGATGCGGAAGAGTCTTTCAAAGGCGCCGAGGCTCCCATCCGCTACCGAAGTTCGCGGTTCAGCTCATGGCGCCAAGCTACGAGGTAGCTATTTTACCCTTCAGGACTCTTGTTTTCATAGTTTTACTCTATGTGGGATCTAAACTCCTTTACCCTTGGCGGGTGGCGTTACGTCCGGGCAGGTTATGTCCGCTCCTTGCGGAAGACCAGGGGCGCCAGCAGCGGGCTCTTGGCTCGGCACCTCACTGGTGCGGAGAAAACAAAGAAAGAAGGCCACGAGGACTCGAAGGCGCCCGGCGCCGGTGTTGTCGGACTCATCGTCCAGCGACTCAGGCGAATCCTCCACGAGGATGAGGAGGAGCAAAAAGCCTCTCCCCGAGGAAGAAAAGGAAGGCCGCCCTTGGGAGGCGGAGGTCAGAAGGAAGGACCCTTCCTCGGACTTCTCCACCATGCGCCGACAGCGATGAGGAGGTGGCCAAGGACCAAGCCTGGCGAGATCGTGAGTGTCGGGACTCGGAATAGCTCATGACTTTTATTTGTCATAGTGTCTTCTTGAATATAACCATGTAGCCGCAAGGGCAGGCTCGCCGCCGTCGGCGGCTCCGATTCGTCGGATGTGAATAGCACTTCACTTCCGACCGCCTCCTCTCCTTGTGCATGAGCGACACGCGGTGGAGTCCCAAAGAGCCCAGCCAGGGAGGTGGTCTGGAGGCGCCATAAGCGACCTCCGACTCGAGCAAAGGCGAGACCGAGGCTCTAAGTTCGGCCTGTGCGGACTCCGTCTCCGGAACCTTGATGGTTCGAAGTCGATAGCGGCCCCTTAAGAAGAGCAAGATGCTGACGGTGACCTCCGTCCATCCGGAGGCACGGATAGCTTCTGGGCGCTGGCGCCTCCATCGACGACGCCTTTATTATGAGTGTGGTGATCGAAAGATTCGATCCGCCAAGCGGGCTGGTGATACATGTACCAGCCTTCTAACGAGGCTTTAAGGTAAGTTTAGAATATGTAAAAATATTACCGCATAGGCGGTAGCCCGATGCTTAGTTCGGTGTTTGGAAAGAAAAGCGGATGAGGATCTAAAAGATATGTGAGAGTCTAACATAAGTATGTCAATATGGGAATGCAGCTGTTCTTGACCTCTGCGCCTTGCTGCGGAGGTCAATGCATTGAAGCGAGCCTCGGCGGTCGAGCGAGCTCGGCCTTGCCAAGAAGCAACTCGAGGACAGGAAGGTAAGTAATACCTTATTAAGTAATACCTTATAGAAAGGTTTGGTTGCAAAATGCGGGACTAGCATGGGTATTGTAGGGGCCCGAGCAGTGGCGACCACGAAGGAAGCGGTATCCAGCGAAAGCTCAGCGGCATGGGCGCAGCGAAGAAGCGAGGCGGGTGGCGGAGGTGCGGCAAGCTCAGGCTCTCATGGAAAAACATGAGAGTTTGGGCGTGACTCGAACTTCGAGTCGAGCTGCCTCGGCTCTTGAGAGTGCCAAAACCACTAAGGCGAAGCCAAAAAGCCCTCGGAAATTGAATCATTAAAGAAGATAGCGGCGGGTAATGCATTCTTTATGCAAAGCAAGCATGTGAAAGTGAATTATCTATTACTTACGAATCCGGAGCTCTCCGGGGCATTCGAAGATCTGCCCGTAGTGTATACGATGTTGCGCGTTCTACGGCGCCAGGAGGAGCTTCGGCGGAAAAGGTGTTACGGTCTCGATATCTTTGAGGCGGACATCCGTGCCCTGGCGACCAGTGAAGCGTGGTCGAGCTCCACAAGTCGCGAATAGGCCATGAAGGGCCTCATAGTTGGTTTGTGGCCTCTGGAAGCCATGCACAGGAGCTACTTGGGCTAGTCAGGCGGCTGGTGGGCCTTTGTCCATGGATTGAAGTCATCAAGCGCTCCGTCTGCATTGAAGTTGCCCGTGCTAAAGTGCCTTGGGGCAAGATGGATCTTGAAGCTTGTGACAGACCAGACCACCGGACAGGCAAGGAGCATCGCAAGCCGAAATGTCTATGAGGCGTCTGAAGGTGCTGCCTTATAAGCGGTGAATGCTCCAAGATGTAATTTTTAATAGACTGCATTTGTTATCACTGTCTGAAAACTTGTTCATATCGCTAAGCAGCGCTTGAATTTAAAATATTACCTTCTATGCGACCGTTTATCAAATTTGAGAGATGGCAATCGTTGGCTTAGCCCCCATACCCAGCGTCTTTGGGGTGTTAGGGATAAACTTGAGTGATCTTGTTCCCATTCTTGGTTCCTTGAGGGCGCTCAGCGCATTGCGAACAAGGCAACAGGACTATAGTGTGAACACTCTCCTTAGCCATAGAATTCTATAATTTTAAATTTGGCGAAGCCCCTAGTATTCGGAAGACCGAGTTGAGGCGCTATCACGCCTTGGCTGGACAATGCCGACTCCTCGCTCTAAGCGGCATAAGTCTTTAGGGACCCGAAAAACCTCTCGAACAGCGCCGGCTCTCGCCCTATCATGACGGTCAGTTTAGCTTTCTCCAGAGGTGCTCAACCCAGCTCAAGCAGGCACAATGCGGTGGTTCTCCAGCCTACCTTAGCGATATACGGCGTAAGGTACCAAAAGATGGGGCAGGCAAACCAACTATTGACCCAAGACATGATTGAACCGATGCATATAATGCTATAAGTTGGGTGCCGCACTTGTGAAAGTGTTGGACTTATCACACCATATTTTTGGGGTACTTAAGCCCACGGTGTATTAGCCGTACCAAAGTGTCTGGTGCAACATGTCATGAATGAACATATATATAGATAAAGAAAGGAGTGCAATAATAGGCAAAAGCTATGTATTGTTTATTCAAAAAGGTACTGCAATGAAAGCGAGCGATACAAATAGTGCGATAAGCAAGGGATGGGACTATTTAACATGTCCCCTCGGGGTAGCTGCGGGATGGTATGTAAAACAGGTATAATGCTGTAGTAGAGACCACGAGGTCACTCGGCGTAACTACCTTCCACGCTGTTGCATCATGAGTTCGGCAATTCTAGTGCGGACGGGGCTTGAAGCGGAGTCCTAAAGTAGAGAAAGAAGAAAGAAAATAATGACACAATCGAGGCCCACAGTGCGGTTGAGCCGCGTGCAGGCGTGCGTGGTCGTGCCCTCCTTATGCCCATGGTATCTCGGGCGTAGTTATGTCGCGTAATCTTGGCCAATTTCGCGAGGCTGGGGTTGGGGCGGATTGCTATCGTGCTTGGATCGTGCGGCGGTCTTGTTGTAGGTTACTCGGTAGCGGCTAGCGGTGTCCGGGACGTTTAGTAACGGACTCGAAATTCTGTGAGGCTGCTTTGCACCTCCACGCGAGACGTATATGATCCTCCGTTCGGAGAAGGCGTTCGGTGTTTCCATTGACCGTGATTACTCCTCGAGGCGCTGGCATCTTGAGCTTGAGGTATCGTGGTCCGGCACCCATTGAACTTTACCGTCACGGTTCGTCCAAGCGATGCGTGATAGCGCTGGAGCAGGGACTATACGAAGATTAACTCTTGGCGGAAGTTATCAGGGATCCGAAGACCAGCCGAGTATGGCGAGTCTATACAATTGGCCTCTACACCTGGTATGGCGCCTTTAAAGGTCGTCTTTGTGGGTTTAATCCTTGAGGGTCTATGCCCATTTTGCGCCTTTGTATCACGATAGAGCAGGTTCAGGCTGCTACCGCAATCTATCGAGGACTCTAGTAGGTGAAATCCGTCGATGATTGGGTCGAGAACCAATGCGGCGAATCCGCCGTGGCGGATGCTTGTGGGGTGGTCCCTTGATCAAGGTGATCGGGCGGGAGGACCATGGGTTGAACTTTAGGCTGGCTCCGCGCATATCGTCCCTTAGCGCCGCTTCCGCTCCCTTTTGGGTATGTGGGTTGCGTATATCATATTCACCGTCCGCACTTGTGGGAAGCCCATACATCCTCTATTGTTCGGCGGGGCTCCTCCTCGTCATCGCTATGCAGCCCTTGTCATTGAGTTCGACATTTAACTTGTGCCTATTTGAAGACCCAACAATCCTGTTGGTGTGGTTGGCTAGTTTTGGGGTGCCATGTATTTGTACGCGATCAGTATTCGGTCCAGATTGGGCGCACTGATATTTCTTTTGAGCGGCTTTTCGTGACGGGTTTAGAACCTCTGAATCCGGCATTGGCCGTATCTTGACATTATGTCGTTGATCTGCGCTTGTGCTTATTGCGTAGCGACCTGCCATTGCTTTCCTTGGTATCCGAACTACCGGGGTTTTGGTCAAGTTGTTACTCTGAGCTAGCGCTGTCCTCTCCAGCATAAGCGGGTCATGAGTGTTGTGAGGGCTGCCATGGATTTGGCTTTTCCTGTCCTAGGTGCGGGCAAGCCACTCATCGCGAATGTTATGTTTGAAGGCTGCAAGGGCCTCGCATCCAGGACGGACAACGATTTGATTTTTCTTGGTTAGGGAACCGTGTCGAATTGTCTAGCCGATTCTTGGCTGCTGAATTATGTGGCTGAGGTCATCGGCGTCTGGTGGTGCACATATGTGCCCTCGAAGTTATCAAGGAATCGGCTTCGGGTCCTCCCAACAACCAATTGATTCTGGCTGGCAAGCTATTAAGCCAATGCGAGTAGGAGGTATTTGATGGCGTGTAGATCATCACCACGGGCCATGTGGATATGGAGGAGGTAGTCCTCGATCCAAACCGCATGATCTGTTGTGCCATCGTATGATTCGATGTTTACGGGTTTGAAACCCTCGGGTTTGATGATCCATCACTTAATACATGAAACATAGTGGGTGTCTTGGCGCCTACATGATTGAGCTATATCACGGCAGCCTCAAATGAGCTTTGTCTACGTGTTACGGCCGGCGGAATTCTGTATCGGCGTGTGATTATCATCCGCGTGTCGGCGGGTGCCCAGCGATCCGTGGGTCGATCTTGTTTGCCTTGCCTTGTCCTCAATATGTCTCGCGATGCGGCGTGTTCCCGTGCCATGGTACTTTTCAAGCGGCAGCGAGTGCGGCTTGAATGGAGGCCTAGAGGCCTCTGCATCGCGACCCTTTGGTGGTCGATCGGCCGCATCATGCGCTAGTGATGTAGGTTTGGGTGCTTCCTCCTCTAATTGGGTAGCAGCCTGCGTTTTAGGTATCTCTTGGAGGGCGTTGAGTTAGTACTCTTGGCTGCAAGACTTGATCCATCTGTCGGCTAAGTCTTGGTCAGCTCTAAAATGCTTTGCTGCTTTTCTTGAGGCTGCTTGCGTGGCCATAAGCCTGCGTTTGAAAGCTCTCATTGGCGGGATCCTCGGCACGACAAATTCGTGCGTCGTCGAGGCTTGCCTCATCTTGGAGGAGGCACATAATGTAGTCCTCCACCTCCCACATCTCCGCTCTATCATGAGGTGGCTTCCCCTCCTCTGTCTGAATCCTGCTGGAGGAGGTTGTCTTGACTTCTTTGTCAAGGGGTGTTATTATCTCCCGTGCGAATCACCGTTCTTGTTGTGGCCGGGATTTAGGCCTTTGATTCTTGGGCTGTTTCTTGGAGGGTCATCCTCCTTTGTTCATCGCCGTTCCCATCTTTTGGGATGTCCACCATGTATATGTCGTTATGGCGGTGGCCTTCGATGCCACATGGCGCTGGTTCTTGAGTCATCTCAGCATCGTCAAATCCATCGTCGATGTCTTGGTCGAAGTCGAGCATGTCGGTTAAATCATCGACGATGGCTACAAAGTGGGTGGTGGGTGGGGCGTTGAATTTCTTAGGTCGTCATCCCAACCTTCGTAGTCCATCTGAGGCTCTCTGATAAAGAAGACTTTAGTGAATTCGGATGTCACCAAAGGCGAGTCTTGAAAGATGTCATGACGGTGAACTCCATAACCGTGGTGGATTGGGCGAGGTAGCGGAGGGTTCGGAGTTGAAGAAAGTCCGACACCTTGGAGTCACGGTCTTTGCAAAGAAGGATGGAGTTTGGCTCAATCGCCGTAGAATCGTAGCCCCGGCGGTGTCGACCACTCATCCTCGATCGGTAGTCGGCTCGAGATAAGAATCAGGCCCAGACGATGCGGCCTCGAGAGCCTTGGTAGCGAGCTAGATCGTGCCCATGAGCGAGCGGCGCTTGGCAGCTGCTCGAATCGTCGAAGATCAAGTCTCCGCGGATGTCGGCGTGTAGTTCAAAACTCCCAAATCTGACTGGTGGCGGGCGTAGCTTCGATGCGGATGGCCGTGAATTGGCCCGCGGTGCAAACCCTTCTGAAGATCTGTCCAGGAAAAGTCTCACCACGGACGCGTCGTTATTGATGATCGAAGGAGCCATCGGACTAAGGATGGCGACGAAGAACTCTCAATAAAGCACCAGCGTCGGTGTCAAAACGGCGGATCTCGGGTGGGGTCCCGAGCGTGCGTCTGCGGAGAACGAGGACAAAGGGACCATGTTTTACCAGTCCGGCCCTCTCGATGGAGGTAAACCCTACTCGCTTGATTAATGATGATATGGGTGAGTGCAAAGTGGATCTACCACGAGATCGGAGGCTAAATAAACCTAGCCTATGGTATGATTGTTTAAGTCCCTACGGACTAAAACCCTCCGGTTTATATAGACACGAGATAGGGTTAGGGTTACCTGATCGATTACATGGTAGGAGATCTACATATCCGTCGCCAAGCTTGCCTCACGCCAAGGAAAGTCCCATCGGACCTGGAATGAAGTCTTCAATCTTATCTTCATATCCAGTCAATGCCAATGGTGATGGATACATTATCGGAAACCCCTAATGAGACTCCTCGGTTGCAAACTTCATTTATTAGGAAGCTCGAGCGTTGCCAGCAAATTGAAGCTGGTCCGGGTTCATGGTTCAAGGCTAGGGACTGCATGGATCGTTTTTCTTTAGCTGCCTATGTTCCAAAATAAGTGTCAACTTTAGTAGTAGTACAACTTTGTACTAAAGTTTGCAGTTGAGACACTTATTTTTTTGGAATGAGGAGTACATATTTTCTATGATCTGTCAATCATTGAGATGCAATAGCATGCATGTTAGTCTCCTTTGTATTTGATGAAATGTTGCAACAGGCAACCTTGGACATAAGATACATGTAACAGTGGAAGCTTCGTAGCATAACAAATTTATCTCTTGATAAATTCTGATACATTATACTAGTACTTCCTCCGTTCCTAAATATAAGTCTTTGTAGATATTTCACCATGACCACATGCGGATGTATATAGATGCATTTTAAGTGTAGATTCATTCATTTTGTTCCGTGTAGCAGTGGAATCTCTACAAAGACTTATCTACTAGTAATAGCTAGCCCCACTACTAGGAATTCTCTATCCTCTCTTGAGCCACATCATCAAAATTGATGTAGCCGTTAGATAGTAAATCAGTCCATAATAGCGTGCGATCTAGACGTTGAGAGCTCCGCACTAAGCCACATGCAAGCATGCAGAAATACGTGGCACATGCATGTGAGTGGTTTTAAATCACATCAACATGTCGCATGCAAGCATACCTTGGTAGCATGCATGTAAGTGAGCTTTTAAGTCCCATTAACATGTCAAAAGAAAAATATAATCCCATTATGCAGTAGGGTTGGCTGATCTTTTTCCTTACGTGGGATGATCTAAATGATGATGGGAGTTTATTTAGTTTGGCTACCACATTTGTCATGCGGTTATAGAGTTTTTTAGTTCTATGAAATCGATAATTTTAATGAGATATATTTGCTATTCATGACAGCAGCGAGGACTCATCTAGTAATATTTAGGAGGAGGAGTACTATGTAAAGAGTTAGGTGTTGCGGTGATAGTGTGAGGTGGGCCATGTAATCACTTGAGCTGCATGTTTCATGCTCTTGCCGCCTCATTGTAAGAATGGAAAAAATTGTAATATAGTAGTAGTACCTCCTTCGTGGCGTGGGACATCAGCAGTCCTACCACCTCATTAATAAAGACCAATGAGTCATCAAATCACATAGACCCAGATAAGTTGAATGATTGACAACCATCACTCTTGCGCCCGTTGAGAGGTGCGTCCGCTCTGCCCGGCATGAATGCGTACCGATTCTTTGGAGCGGTGCTGACCGTTTCGGCGGAAGCGCCATGGCGATGGAGGGGCTTTGGGTGGGCCAGGCTGGTCGGGAGCGGGCGTGTGCTGTCGCATGTCCCTACGACACGCTTGAAGCGAGAGGATGCACCGACTCTCATGGCTAAATCGTACACTACACAACATCTCTCGTAGGAGTAATCGATCTGTCCTCTCTCTAACACATGTTAAACACACACACACACACACACGCGCTGCCTTGCGCCTTGGTCCGTTGCACCTTCTAACGTGACTTATTACACCTAGACGGAGGGAGTAAAGTATCACGAGATCTGGTGGCACTTGACTTAAGTCGAATACAAGTGCCCAAAATTTGTGTGCATGTTATAATAAGGATTCACTTAAAATACGTGAGCAATAGAGGATCAATTGGAGAGTGTTCCGAGCAGTAGCGAGATGTGTGAGGTAAGATACACCGTGGCGCTTTTAATTTTCTTATTAATTTGTTTGTTTCACCCTATGGTGGTGGGACCCAACGTACTACGTGGAGAGAGTAAGGTGACTAAGGCTGTATTATTTCTGCCTTGTGGATAGTCTTACCACCAAAGCCACATGACACGATTATGATTGAAATCCCAATGACTCCACACACACAAAAAAACGGCATGCTTGTCCACGAATGCAGGAATGTATAAAGGTTATTTCCTCGTTGAACATAACGGGAGGTTGTGTAGCTGGTTAGCCTGTTCGCTCATCAAACTTGAGGTCTCGGGTTCGATAACTACACTTGAGCATAATTTGTGCCGGAGGATTCTTTGACTGGTCAAAATGTTTTCTAGGGTTTGCATGCTTCACTCTCTCGATATATAAACCTTTGGAGCCTCGGTAACTTGTTTGCTCTCTTCACACTCTCTCGCCCTCTCCGTTGGAGCTCAAGCGCTTGTAGTTGCTCTCTTCACACTCTCTGCCCTCTCCGGATCTAAACAAGACCGTTGGCCTCTCTCCCTCCTTTGCTGCTCAAAGAGGCAGGATCCGTCCATGGGAAGGGAAGGAGGCTGCGTTGTGCATCGACGAGGACTCACCGGCGCAGCTGTTCACTTTCCACCAGCGTGGCGTGGGAGGCCGACCTTCTTCTTCGCAGAGTCGTCCGTCGCTCACGAACCACGCCCCAAGAACCTTAAGGTATATTTACTTACTCACATGCATTGCTCTAGCTGCATGTATACCATGAATCTAGGATGGTTCAAAGAGAAAGGAGTGGGGAAAGTAGTGGAAAAAGTTGTATATAGCATGAATCTGGGGCGTGGTTCAAAGAAATGAAGGGGAAAGTTGTATGAATCTAGGGCGTGGTTCAAGAGGAAAGGAATGGGGAAAGTAGTGGGGAAAGTTGTATCGCATAAATCTAGGGCGTGGTTCAAGGAAAGGAAGGAACAAGGCAGTAGAGTTTGAAGCGGGGACTAGATTTGATCGCTCACATGGGAAAGGTGTCTAAAGATAACAAAATTGGGACCAACACAAATATGCTCCTGGTTGTTTGTTCTTTGTTGCAACAGTGTGCATGACCACGATACATCGGTAGATGCACATGGTGCTAGTGCATCCATATCTCATAGCATTGTTAATCTAAGGCCTGTTTGGTTAAAACTCCCTAGTCCCTACTGCTTGGTTCGGGGACTAAACATGGACTAGAGGTTATTAAATGACATGCTAAAAGACCATGTTACCTAGTAATGAACTAATAGAGACAAGGTGCGATCGTGTGAGGAAGCTGTTGGAAAAAGTTCCAAAAGTTAGTCCCTACACCAAAATGTCCACATAAACAAACACCCTCTAATAATGCATTTGGAAAATTGATGCAATGCCACGTTAAAAGCAAATTACATGTTTAATGAATTTTATTGTTAATATAATCTCTATGTTAATATTAATCAATGCCACCGTTTGAGAAATGCTCTTGTCTTGCTTTCTTTCCCATTTAGATAAGGTAGATGCTTCTTTTGTTGGCTTCATGTCATCCACGTTATTGACCACTAATTGTTTCCTTTGCACCTCTGTGTAAACAGGGTTATCTACTCATTGCCATTGTGACCTTTTGTTGCCACCAAAACACTTATGTTTTAAGAGTGTTTTGTGCGGTTCAACAAATATCACAAACAACGTTGCATTTGCTTGATCTTAGTGGAACTGCACAAGAGGAGATCTTACTTCCTATCCGTTAAAAGAATTTGGTTCAGATCTTCTTCTTGTGAGTTGAATTCCGCATCATGAGAGGTCAGTACTAGCCTTCTTTCACATGATTAGCGTGTTCATATGTTGTGCTACTTATGCGATAATGTTGCTTGATTTTAGTGAAGCACAAATGGAGACAAGATTCCAATCAATATTTGCGTAATATCCCATTGAGGTAAGATAAGGATATTTCTGGCTGCTGGCCTATATTTTGCCACTTTCATCGAAAATTAAGTTTAGTACTATACTTGTGCTCCTAATTGACATGCCAAATCTTACATTGAAGGCGAAGCATGCATTATTGAACCAAGTGATGAAGGGAAGAACAAGCGGAAGAAAACAAAATCAACTCGGTGATGTAATGAAGCACTAGAACTGTGATGACACAAGTAATGATATAGTTTTGCATCTTAATTTATTGCTATTTGGAGCGAGCAATTGTTTTGCCACGATTTGATGCCACTCTTAATGTAATATGTAATTATCTCTACTTGTGAAACAGGATCTTCTTTGAAGATACCATATATTTTAGTGGGCTGAAGATGTTGGAAACATTAAACGAGGAGTATATAGTAAGCATGGCCACCATCGTAGATAGCAGCAGATGGTTCGGAGAAGTGCTTCATCATGCTCTACACAATAAGCCTCGACAAAGGTTGGTACTACCCACTGATTTCATCCATATGATTGAGCTTTGTCATCTCTATTGGTGCTGTGCTACTGTTTAGATCTTGTCATGAAAAAGTGGTATTGTCAGGAGAAGTGCTTCATTTGTGTTGTTTTAAATATTTCCTTTCCTTTTTTCGAGCAAACAGGGATGTTGTCGATTGTCCAAACGGCGGATCTCGGGTAGAGGTCCTGAACTGTGCGTCTAAGCGGGATAACAGGAGACAAGGACATTTTTTTACAGGTTGGGGCCCTCTCGTCTGAGTAAACCCTACTCCTGCTTGATTAATATTGATGATATGGGTAGTACAAGAGTGGATCAACCCACGAGATCGGAGGCTAAACCTAGAGGCTAGCCTATGGTATGATTTTTGTTAAGTCTGGGACTAAAACCCTCGGTTTATAGACACGGATAGGGTTAGTTACAGTCGGTTTACAACGGTAGAAGATCTACATATCCGTATCGTAAAGCTTGCCTTCCAAGGAAAGTCCCATCCGGACGGGACCAAGTCTTCAATCTTGTATCTTCATAGTCCGAGTCAATGGTGATAGTTGACTATCCGGACACCCCTAATCCGGGACTCCTCGGTAGCCCCTGAACCGGGCTTCAATGGCGCGAGTCGGCGCATATTGTCTTGGCATTGCAAAGCGGGTTCCTCCTCGAATACTTCATAGAAGATTTTGAACACAAGGATTGTCAAACTCGCAAAACAAGTTCCACATAGTAGAGAATAACCTTTGCCTGATCTGCTGGTATTCAGCGGTGTGACATCACCTACAGCCCGGGCCTTTATCACGAATCCTTTTCTTGTTCCACCTCGGTAGCGTTTAGCGGGCGGTTTCCTTGGCATGTCTTATCGAATGGAGATCGTGCCCCTTATTCGATTCCCATCAATACGGACGTGGTAACCCAACGCGCCATTGATTACGGCTTGGGAGCTAAGCAGTTTTACGGTTTGGCGGGGGCGCATTAACAAATCGTCCATATAAGGGATAAGGATCCACCTTTTAACCTCGCCTTCTTCCTCCTTTGCTCATCCATTTCGAGCACTCGAGCTCAGCGCCCAAGTCCGCACATCCCTCCTCAACCTTATCCAGCCATGTCGGGAGGGAGGCAAGTGGATGGTCTCCTCGTCACGGAGGACAAGTCAAAAAGTTGCGGAAGGCGGATACTTGTCCAGCGACATCGCGCCCGGCTCCCGACGAGGGCAGCTCATTCCACCCCGGGCCCATGAGAGGGTGGTGTTCCTCACCACTTCCTCCGTGGACTAGGTTTCCACTTCACCCATTTGTCCAGGGGCTCATGTTCTACTCGGCTGGATTTCCATGATCTGGCCCGAATTTCATCCTCAACGTTCATCGTGTGCGAAGCCTTTCTCTGCATCCAGCACTTGACATGGTGAAGACCTTCAATGTCAAGCCGGTAGTGGCGGCCGTAAGCCAGTCGGAGGTGCCATAGTTAGCAAGATGGCCAAAGTCCTATGGCTCGAGGCTCCATTGTGAAGATCGTGAAGGGGTGGCAATCGGGGTGGTTCTACATCACCAGAACGGCGACCCTAAATGGGCAGCGGACCTCAATTCAGATCTGGTTTCCTATGCAGCTCACCTCTTGGAAAGAGGCGGACTGCGTGGGGTAATCCGGAAGAGCTGACGGACTCCAAACCTGCATGCAAACCACGGTGGACAAGAATCTTAGGCTTCAATGTAGTCGAGTTATGCTCATCTGCGGATCCTCCCATGCCAACAACGGGCCTTCAAATTGTGGGAGTTCGACCAGCGCAGCACCAAACTCGAAAAGGCTCTTGACACTAATGCGAAGATGCCTAGAAGGTGTTGTTCAAGGCCGAGGCCCATCCGCTACCGAAGATCGCGATTCAGCTTGCAGCCAAGCTACCGGTAATATTTTACCCTTTACGGACTCTTGTTTTCATAGTTTGACTCTATGTGGGATCTAAACTCCTTACCTTTGCAGGATGGCGTTACGTCCGGGCGATTAACTGTCCGGCTCCTTGCCGAAAGACCCAGCGGGCCGCCAGCAGTGGGGCTCTGGCTCCGGCACCACGTGGTTGGGAAAAGCCTGAGGACTCGAAGGGCGCCCAGCGCCAGGTGTTGTCGGACTCATCATCCAGAGCAACTCTGAGGTGGAATCCTCCCCGAGGACAAGGAGGAGCAAAACAAGCCTCTCCCGAAGAGAAAAAGGAAGTCGGCCCAGGAAGGCGGAGGTTCAAAGAAGGACCCCTCGGACTTCTCCACCTTGCCACAACGGCGAGGAGGTAGCCACCAAGGCCATGCCCTGGCGAGATCGTAAGTGTCGGACTCGGAATAGCTCATGACTTTTATTTTTGCATAGTGTCTTCTAATGCGAATATAACCATGTAGTCGCCCAGGGCAGCGCCGCTTCGTTGGCGGCTCCAGATCGTCGGATGTGAATAGCACTTCACTTCCGGCCGCCTCCTCTCCTCGTGGCCTTGAGCGACAGCGGTGGAGTCCCAAAGAGGCCCAGCCAGGAGGAGGTGGTCTGGGCGCCATAAGCGACCTCCGGACTCGGCATAGCGGCGAGACCCGAGAGGCTCTAAGTCGGCCATGCGGGACTCCGTCAGAACCTTCCGGTGGTTCAAAGTCCGGCGGCGCCGTAGAAGGAAAGACTGCGGCGGTGACCTCCGATCCATCGAGAGGCCGGATAGCTTCTTGGGAGGCGCGGCGCCTCCATCGGCGAGATAACCGCCTGTTATGAGTGTGGTGATCCGGAAAGTTGATCCGCCAGGCGGGCTGGTGGCTTGTACCACCTTCTAACGAGCTTTGAGGTAAGTTTAGAATATGTAAAAATATTACGCATGAGCAGTAGCCACGATGCTTAGTTGGTGTTTGGAAAGAAAAGCGGGCGAGGATCTAAAAAGATATCTGAAGTCTAACATGTGGGAATGCAGGCTGCGGCTGCTGCCCTCTGCCCGCCTTGCAGTCAATGCATTGAAGCGAGCCTCGGCGGTCGAGAATGAGCTCGGCCTTTCCAAGAGCAACTCGAGGACAAGGAAGGTAAGTAATACCTTATTAAAGTAATACCTTATAGAAAGGTTTGGTTGCAAAAATAGCAGGACTAACGTGGGTATTGTAGGGGCCCTGAGCAGTGGCGACCACGAAGGCGGTGTCCGGCCAGCTCGCGACCATTGAGCGCAGCGGAGAAGCGAGGCGGGTGGCGGAGGTGCGACAGAGCTCGGAGCTCTCATGGAAAAACACGAGAGTTTGGGCGTGACTTCGAAGACTCGAGTCGAGCTCGCCTCGGCTCTTGAAAGTGCCCTCCGAAATTGAATCATTAAAGAAGATAGCGGGGTAAGGCATTCTTTATGCAAAGCAAGCATGTGAAAGTGAATTATCTATACTTACCGAATCCGGAGCTCTCCGGGCGATGCGAATCTGTCCCGTAGTGTATGCGATCTGCCGCGTTCTCTGGCAGGAGGAGCTCGGCGGAAAAGGTGTTCTGGTCTCGATATCTTTGAGGCGGACATCCGTGCCTGACGACCAGTGAAGCGGCTGGTGCGAGCTCCACAGGTGGCGAGACAGGCCATGAAGGCCTCATAGTTGGTTGTGGCCTCACGGAAGCCATGGCTGAGAGCTACTTGAGCTAGTCGTGGTGGGCCTTTGTCCATGGATTGAAGTCATCAGCGCTCCGTCGCATTGAAGGTGCCGTGGGCCTTGCCGATGCTAAAGTGCAGCAGGCAAGATGGATCTTGAAGAAGCTTGTGACAGACGGGCACCGCCGAGCAAGGAGCATCGCAAGCCCGAAATGTACTATGAGGGCGTCTGAAGGATGCACGCTTATAAGGTGAATGCTCCAAAGATGTAATTTTTGAGTAGACTCGCATTTGTTATCCTGTCGCTGAAAACTTGTTCATATCGCTAAGCAACGCTTGTGAATTTAAAATATTACCTTCTATGTGACCGTTTATCAAATTTGAGAGATGCAAGTCGTTGGCTTCACCCCCATACCACAGTCTTTGGGTGGGATAAACTTGGCACTCTTGTTCCCATTCTTGGGTCCTTGAGGGCGCTCATAGCGAACAAAGCAACGGACTATAGCTTGAACACTCTCCTTAGCCATAGAATTCTATAATTTTAAATTTAGTGAAGCCTAGTATTAGGAAGACCGAGTTGAGCTATCACGCCTTGGCGGACAATGCCGATTCCTGCTCTAAGCGGCATAAGTCTTTAGGGACCGAAAAACCTCTCGAACAGCGACCGGCTCTCGCCCTATCATGATCAGTTTTAGCTTTCTCCTTGAGGTGCTCAACCCAGCTCAGCAGGGGCACAATCGCGTGGTTCTCCCAGCTACCTTAGCCGATATAGAAGCGTAAGGTACCAAAACATGGGGCAGGCAAGCCCAACTATTGACCCAAGACATGATTTGGAGCGATGCATATAATGCTATAAGTTGAGGTGCCGCACTTGTGAAAGTGTTGGACTTATCACACCATATTTTTGGGGTACTTAAGCCCCACAGTGTATTAGCCATACCAAAGTGTGCAGGTGCAACATGTCATGAATGAACATATATATAGATAAAGAAAGGAGTGCAATAATAGGCAAAAGCTATGTATTGTTTATTCAAAAAGTGCACAATGAAAGCGAGAGCGATACAAATAGTCACGATAAGAAAGGGATGGGACTATTTAACATGTCCCCCTCGGGAGTAAGCTGTGGGATGGTATGTAAACAGGTATAATGCTGGTAGTAGAGACCACCGGACACTCGGCGTAACTTTACGCTTCAGCTGTTGCATCGTGAGTTCGGCAATTCTAGTGCGGACAGGACTTCTGACGGAGTCTGAAAGAGAAAAGAAAGAAGAAAATGAATGACACAATCGGGGAGCCACAGTGCGGTTGAGCGCGTTCAGGGCGATGTCGTGGTCGTGCCCTCCCTTATGCCCATGGTATCTCGGGCGTAGTTATGTCGCGTAATACTAACCATGATTTCGTGAGGGCTGGGGTTGAGGCGGATTACTCTGGCGTGCTCCGGATCGTGCGAGGCGGTCTTGTTGTAGAGTTACTCGGGGCGCTTGATGGTGTCGGGACGTTTAATGCGGACTCGAAATTGCGTGAGAGGCTGCTTTGCACCGCCCTTGAACGCCCGTATGCTCCGTTCGGAGGCGTTCGGTGTTTCCGTGATTACTCCTCGAGGGCTGGCATCTTGAGCTTGAGGTATCGTGGTCGGCGCATTGAACTTTACCGTCACGGTTCGTCCAAGCGATCGTGATAACCGCTGAGCGGGACTATGTCGAAGATTAACTCTTCGCTTGAAAGTTATCGGGGATCGAAGACCACCGAGTTAACGAGCACTGCCTGGTGGCCTCTACACGGTATGGCGCTTTAAAGGTCATCTTTGTGGGTTTAATCCTTGAGGGTCTATGCCCATTTTGCGCCTTGTATCACGATAGAGCGAGTTCAGGCTACCGCCGTCCATAGTGAGTGAAATCCGTCGTTGATTGGGTCAAGAACCAATGCGGCAAATCCGCCATGGCGGATGCTAGTGGGGTGGTCCCTTGATCAAGGTGATGGGCGGGAGGACCATGGGTTGAACTTTGAGGCGGCTCCGCCGCATATCGTCCCTTAATGCGCTTCCTCCCTTTTGGGTATGTGGGTTGCGTATATCATGTTCACCGTCCGCACTTGTGGAGAACCCTTCTTTCCTTTATTGTTGGCAGGCTCCTCCTCGTCATCGCTATACAGCCCTTGTCATTGAGTTCATTTAACTTGCCTGTTTAAGACCCAACAATCCTGTTGGTGGTTGGCTTTTTTTCGGGGTGCCATGTATTTAGCACGGCGATCGATATCGGTCAAATTGGGCCAGGCCGAGTATTTCTTTTGAGCGACTTTTTCGCTGACCGGGTTTAGAGCCTCTGAATCCGGCATTGACCGTATCTTGACATTATATCGTCGTTGATGCGGTAGCTTATTAACTTTGCCATTGCACATCCTTGGTATCGAACTACGGGGTTTTTGGTCATTATTTTCTGAGCTAGCAGCTGTCCTCAGCATAAGCGGGTCATGAGTGTTGTGAGGCTGCCATGGATTTGGCTTTTCTGTCCTAGGTGCCGAGCAAGCCACTCGTCGTGGATGTTATGTTTGAAGGCTGCAAGGGCCTCTACATCCAGACGATCAGCGATTTGATTTTTCTTGGTTAGGAATTGTCAGAATTATCGGCGATTCTTACGGCTGCTGAATTATGTGGCTGAGGTCATCGGCGTCGATGGTTGCACATACCTCGAAGTTATCAAGGAATCGCGGCTTCGGTCCTCCCAACAACCAATTGATTCTGGCAGCAAGCTGTTAAGCCAATGCCGAGCTGGTCCTTTAAGCTTGGTGGGAGGTATTTGATGGCGTGTAGATCATCACCGTGGGCCATGTGGATATGGAGGAGGTAGTCCTCGATCCAAACCCTTGGATCTGTTGTGCCATCGTATGATTTGATGTTTCTGGGTTTGAAACCCTCGAGGATTGATGATCCATCACTTAATCATGAAGCATAGTGGGTGTCTGGCGCCCTGCATTGAGCTATATCACGGCGTAGCTCAAATGAGCTTTGTCTCTTTGTCGGCGGCTGGAATTGTTGTATCCGGCGTGGGTTATCATCACATGTCGTGGGGCGCCCATGCGATCCGTAGATCGATCTTGTTTCCTTGTCCTCCAATATGTCTGATTCTGGCGTGTTCCCGTGCCTTGGTACTTTCGGCGGCGCTTGGGAGTGCGGCAGATGGAGCCTAGAGGCCTCTCTGTCGCTGACCATGGGGTGGCGGTCGGCCCATCATCTTGCTGGTGATGATAGGTTTGGGGCTTCCTCCTCTAATTGGGGTAGCAGCCTGCGTTTGGGTATCTCTTGGAGGCGTTGAGTTCGTACTCTTGGCTGCAAGGACTTGATCCATCTGTCGACTAGCAAGTCTTGGTCAGCTCTAAGCTGCTGCTGCTTTCTTGAGGCTGCTTGCCGTGGCCATAAGCCTGCGTTTGAAAGCGCTCCTGTTAGGCGGGATCCTCGGGCACGACAAATTAAATCGTGTCGAGGCTTGCTTCATCTTCGGAGGAGGCATATAATTATCGTCCTCCACCTCCACATCTGCTTGTATCATGAGGATGGCTTCTCCCTCCTCTGTGTTGAATCCTCTTTGGAGGAGGTTGTCTTCTTGTCAGGGTTGTTATTATCTCCGTGCGGAATCACCGTTTTCTTTGTGCGGGATTTAGGCGGCGCGTCGTGGCTTGGGCTGTTCTTGGAGGTCATCCTCCTTTGTTCCATCGTTCCCATCTTTTGGGATGTCCACCATGTATATGGTATGGCGAGTGGCCTTCGGTGCCTGTGGCGATGGTTCTTGGTCGTCTCGGCATCGTCGTCCATCTTGTCGATGTGTTTGGAGTCAAAGTCGAGCATGTCGGTTAAATCATCGGCGATCGCTACAAAGTGGGTGGTGGGTGGGCGTTGAATTTCTTTGTCGTCCGCATCCCAACCTTCTGACCGTAGTCCATCAGGGCTCTCTGATAAAGAGAGACTTTAGTGAATTGAGGATGTAAAGGCGAGTCTTTGAAAGATGTCATGGCGATGAACTCCATAACGGCGTGTCAGTTCGAATGGCGGTAGCGGAGGTTAGTCGGGAGAGGTCCACACCTTGAGTCCACGGTCTTCATAAAGACAGGGATGGAGTTGAGCTCAATCGCCCGTGAAGATCGTAGCCCCGGCGGTGTCACCACTCATCCTCGATCGGCGGTCGCTCCGAGCTAAGGGTCGGGCGGAGCCTAAATCTGACCTCAGGGGCCTTTGTGCGAGCTAGATCGTGCCCATCGAGGCGATCTGGCGTGCTTGGTGTGCTCGAATCCGTCGAAGATCAAGTCTCCGCGGATGTCGGCCGTGTAGTTCAAACTCCCAAATCGACACGATGGCGAGGCGTAGCTTCGATCTGCTCCGGATGGCCAAGTGAATTAGCCCGGATGCAAGCCGCCGAATCTGAAGATCGGGGAAAAAAGTCTCTCCTGGACCCGTCGTTGTTGATGATCGAAGGAGCCATCGGGCCTAAGGATGGCGACGGAAACTCTCAATAGAAAGCACCAATGTCGGTGTCAAAACCTGCGGATCTCGGGTAGGGGTCCCGAACTATGCATCTAGGCGGATGGTAACAGGAGACAAGGGACACGATGTTTTACCCAGTTCGGGCCCTCTCGATGGAGGTAAAACCCTACTCCTTCTTGATTAATATTGATGATATGGGTAGTACAAGAGTGGATCTACCACGAGATCGGAGAGGCTAAACCCTAGAGGCTAGCCTATGGTATGATTGTTGTTAGATCCTGGACTAAAACCCTCCGGTTTATATAGACACGGATAGGGTTAGGGTTACGAGTCGGTTACAATGGTAGGAGATCTACATATCCGTATCACCAAGCTTGCCTTCCGCGAGGAAAGTCTCATCCGGACAGGACGAAGTCTTCAATCTTGTATCTTCATAGTCGAGTCGATAGCGGTGATAGTTGACTATCCGGACACCCCTAATCGAGGACTCCCTCATATGCTAACATTTAGTAATCCTCTTGTCTTTGCTGTGAGATCATCTTCCTCGAAGAAGAATATGGATCATTGAAGTGACTAGTTCGATTATGCGGGATGAAGAAGCCATCTATCTTCTCATCGAAGGAGCGGTTGAAGGATGGTTACATTAGTACCCACAGACCAAACCTTCAGCTCGGAAGGGTGACAAATCTCCATTTTTTTGTGATCTTGGTACAATGTTGTTCTAGGATTCTTTCTAGTGAGTTCCATTTTCTAAAATTGTGCTCTACATGGACCATGTATGTGCATTGAAGCTGTCAATTCATAGTACAGTTTGCTTTATACTAATCACTTTTTGTATTTGTGCAAGCGGTGCTGACTTGATTTCAATGGGCCTGCACAAAATGTTCATGAATACATCAAATCATTCATTTCCACCACAGGAAGGAGGTCTTGGGTAAGTTCAAGGCGTTGCAACATATAAAGGAAATCATACAAGCTACTGTGAATTTGGTTGATTTTGGTGGAACGCACAAAAAGAATAGCTGGTTTATTTAGCGAGGTGCCATGTCAATATCGAACGATGGCAAACCCTGCCCATTCCACAATCGTAGGCATTTGATATTTTGGAATGGGACAACCTTGTCAAATTTTGCTCATTGATTTTAGCAAGACATCGTTTGATATTTTCAAATGGGATGCCCTTTCTGTCAACGGCGTCGATCAATTTTTCTTTATTCTTTAATTGTGAAGTAAATATTGCCTCGACATGTGAGTAGCTGAGATGCATAATCATCGATTGTTTTGAATGTTCTCTATGAATTGCCAATTTGTGTTTGATTGCAATGTGACGCTAAAAGTTGCTCAAACTCTTTGTACTCATTGTTCCTTTTACTTCGCACATTGTGAAAGTGCATACTTTTTGTATAAGATTGGTCAGTAGAATACTTATTTGGAATAAACTTATCTGGACTAGAAAGAATAGGAGGAGTACGTAACTAACTGCAAGCGAGGTGATCACAGGAATAATGCTAGTATGTATTGTTTTGCATGTTTATCCAGGGCCACAGTATTTCTTTTGAGCGGCTTTTCCGCTGACGGGTTTAGAACCTCTGAATCCGGCATTGCGCGTATCTTGACATTATCGTCGTTGATGCTGCTTGTGCTTGTTGCGCGCGACCTGCCACTTTCCTTGTTATCCGAACTACGGGGTTTTGGTCAAGTTGTTACACGAGCTAGCGACTGTCCTCTCCAGCATAAAGGTCATGAGTGTGTGAGGGCTGCCATGGATTTGACTTTTCTGTCCTAGGTGCGGGCAAGCCACTCATCGCGAATGTTATGTTTGAAGGCTGCAAGGCCTGCGCATCCAGACGGAACGATTTGATTTTTCTTGGTTAGGGCAACCGTGTCGAATTGTCTAGCGATTCTTGGCTGCTGAATTATGTGGCTGAGGTCATCGGCGTCTGGTGGTCTTTATATGTGCCTCGAAGTTATCAAGGAATCGGCTGGGTCCTCCCAACAACCAATTGATTACTGGCAGCAAGCTATTAAGCCAATGCCGAGTAGGAGGTATTTGATGGCGTGTAGATCATCACCACGGGCCATGTGGATATGGAGGTAGTCCTCGATCCAAACCGCATGATCTGTTGTGCCATCGTATGATTCGATGTTTACGGGTTTGAAACCCTCGGGTTTGATGATCCATCACTTAATACATGAAACATAGTGGGTGTCTTGGCGCCTACATGATTGAGCTATATCACGGCAGCCTCAAATGAGCTTTGTCTACGTGTTACGGCCGGCGGAATTCTGTATCGGCGTGTGATTATCATCCGCGTGTCGGCGGGTGCCCAGCGATCCGTGGGTCGATCTTGTTTGCCTTGCCTTGTCCTCAATATGTCTCGCGATGCGGCGTGTTCCCGTGCCATGGTACTTTTCAAGCGGCAGCGAGTGCGGCTTGAATGGAGGCCTAGAGGCCTCTGCATCGCGACCCTTTGGTGGTCGATCGGCCGCATCATGCGCTAGTGATGTAGGTTTGGGTGCTTCCTCCTCTAATTGGGTAGCAGCCTGCGTTTTAGGTATCTCTTGGAGGGCGTTGAGTTAGTACTCTTGGCTGCAAGACTTGATCCATCTGTCGGCTAAGTCTTGGTCAGCTCTAAAATGCTTTGCTGCTTTTCTTGAGGCTGCTTGCGTGGCCATAAGCCTGCGTTTGAAAGCTCTCATTGGCGGGATCCTCGGCACGACAAATTCGTGCGTCGTCGAGGCTTGCCTCATCTTGGAGGAGGCACATAATGTAGTCCTC
Source organism: Aegilops longissima (assembly GCA_021605205.1). Classification (NCBI taxonomy): domain Eukaryota; kingdom Viridiplantae; phylum Streptophyta; class Magnoliopsida; order Poales; family Poaceae; genus Aegilops; species Aegilops longissima. The sequence continues at coordinate 21,742 of JAHIAM010003760.1, forward strand.
CACCTCCCACATCTCCGCTCTATCATGAGGTGGCTTCCCCTCCTCTGTCTGAATCCTGCTGGAGGAGGTTGTCTTGACTTCTTTGTCAAGGGGTGTTATTATCTCCCGTGCGAATCACCGTTCTTGTTGTGGCCGGGATTTAGGCCTTTGATTCTTGGGCTGTTTCTTGGAGGGTCATCCTCCTTTGTTCATCGCCGTTCCCATCTTTTGGGATGTCCACCATGTATATGTCGTTATGGCGGTGGCCTTCGATGCCACATGGCGCTGGTTCTTGAGTCATCTCAGCATCGTCAAATCCATCGTCGATGTCTTGGTCGAAGTCGAGCATGTCGGTTAAATCATCGACGATGGCTACAAAGTGGGTGGTGGGTGGGGCGTTGAATTTCTTAGGTCGTCATCCCAACCTTCGTAGTCCATCTGAGGCTCTCTGATAAAGAAGACTTTAGTGAATTCGGATGTCACCAAAGGCGAGTCTTGAAAGATGTCATGACGGTGAACTCCATAACCGTGGTGGATTGGGCGAGGTAGCGGAGGGTTCGGAGTTGAAGAAAGTCCGACACCTTGGAGTCACGGTCTTTGCAAAGAAGGATGGAGTTTGGCTCAATCGCCGTAGAATCGTAGCCCCGGCGGTGTCGACCACTCATCCTCGATCGGTAGTCGGCTCGAGATAAGAATCAGGCCCAGACGATGCGGCCTCGAGAGCCTTGGTAGCGAGCTAGATCGTGCCCATGAGCGAGCGGCGCTTGGCAGCTGCTCGAATCGTCGAAGATCAAGTCTCCGCGGATGTCGGCGTGTAGTTCAAAACTCCCAAATCTGACTGGTGGCGGGCGTAGCTTCGATGCGGATGGCCGTGAATTGGCCCGCGGTGCAAACCCTTCTGAAGATCTGTCCAGGAAAAGTCTCACCACGGACGCGTCGTTATTGATGATCGAAGGAGCCATCGGACTAAGGATGGCGACGAAGAACTCTCAATAAAGCACCAGCGTCGGTGTCAAAACGGCGGATCTCGGGTGGGGTCCCGAGCGTGCGTCTGCGGAGAACGAGGACAAAGGGACCATGTTTTACCAGTCCGGCCCTCTCGATGGAGGTAAACCCTACTCGCTTGATTAATGATGATATGGGTGAGTGCAAAGTGGATCTACCACGAGATCGGAGGCTAAATAAACCTAGCCTATGGTATGATTGTTTAAGTCCCTACGGACTAAAACCCTCCGGTTTATATAGACACGAGATAGGGTTAGGGTTACCTGATCGATTACATGGTAGGAGATCTACATATCCGTCGCCAAGCTTGCCTCACGCCAAGGAAAGTCCCATCGGACCTGGAATGAAGTCTTCAATCTTATCTTCATATCCAGTCAATGCCAATGGTGATGGATACATTATCGGAAACCCCTAATGAGACTCCTCGGTTGCAAACTTCATTTATTAGGAAGCTCGAGCGTTGCCAGCAAATTGAAGCTGGTCCGGGTTCATGGTTCAAGGCTAGGGACTGCATGGATCGTTTTTCTTTAGCTGCCTATGTTCCAAAATAAGTGTCAACTTTAGTAGTAGTACAACTTTGTACTAAAGTTTGCAGTTGAGACACTTATTTTTTTGGAATGAGGAGTACATATTTTCTATGATCTGTCAATCATTGAGATGCAATAGCATGCATGTTAGTCTCCTTTGTATTTGATGAAATGTTGCAACAGGCAACCTTGGACATAAGATACATGTAACAGTGGAAGCTTCGTAGCATAACAAATTTATCTCTTGATAAATTCTGATACATTATACTAGTACTTCCTCCGTTCCTAAATATAAGTCTTTGTAGATATTTCACCATGACCACATGCGGATGTATATAGATGCATTTTAAGTGTAGATTCATTCATTTTGTTCCGTGTAGCAGTGGAATCTCTACAAAGACTTATCTACTAGTAATAGCTAGCCCCACTACTAGGAATTCTCTATCCTCTCTTGAGCCACATCATCAAAATTGATGTAGCCGTTAGATAGTAAATCAGTCCATAATAGCGTGCGATCTAGACGTTGAGAGCTCCGCACTAAGCCACATGCAAGCATGCAGAAATACGTGGCACATGCATGTGAGTGGTTTTAAATCACATCAACATGTCGCATGCAAGCATACCTTGGTAGCATGCATGTAAGTGAGCTTTTAAGTCCCATTAACATGTCAAAAGAAAAATATAATCCCATTATGCAGTAGGGTTGGCTGATCTTTTTCCTTACGTGGGATGATCTAAATGATGATGGGAGTTTATTTAGTTTGGCTACCACATTTGTCATGCGGTTATAGAGTTTTTTAGTTCTATGAAATCGATAATTTTAATGAGATATATTTGCTATTCATGACAGCAGCGAGGACTCATCTAGTAATATTTAGGAGGAGGAGTACTATGTAAAGAGTTAGGTGTTGCGGTGATAGTGTGAGGTGGGCCATGTAATCACTTGAGCTGCATGTTTCATGCTCTTGCCGCCTCATTGTAAGAATGGAAAAAATTGTAATATAGTAGTAGTACCTCCTTCGTGGCGTGGGACATCAGCAGTCCTACCACCTCATTAATAAAGACCAATGAGTCATCAAATCACATAGACCCAGATAAGTTGAATGATTGACAACCATCACTCTTGCGCCCGTTGAGAGGTGCGTCCGCTCTGCCCGGCATGAATGCGTACCGATTCTTTGGAGCGGTGCTGACCGTTTCGGCGGAAGCGCCATGGCGATGGAGGGGCTTTGGGTGGGCCAGGCTGGTCGGGAGCGGGCGTGTGCTGTCGCATGTCCCTACGACACGCTTGAAGCGAGAGGATGCACCGACTCTCATGGCTAAATCGTACACTACACAACATCTCTCGTAGGAGTAATCGATCTGTCCTCTCTCTAACACATGTTAAACACACACACACACACACACGCGCTGCCTTGCGCCTTGGTCCGTTGCACCTTCTAACGTGACTTATTACACCTAGACGGAGGGAGTAAAGTATCACGAGATCTGGTGGCACTTGACTTAAGTCGAATACAAGTGCCCAAAATTTGTGTGCATGTTATAATAAGGATTCACTTAAAATACGTGAGCAATAGAGGATCAATTGGAGAGTGTTCCGAGCAGTAGCGAGATGTGTGAGGTAAGATACACCGTGGCGCTTTTAATTTTCTTATTAATTTGTTTGTTTCACCCTATGGTGGTGGGACCCAACGTACTACGTGGAGAGAGTAAGGTGACTAAGGCTGTATTATTTCTGCCTTGTGGATAGTCTTACCACCAAAGCCACATGACACGATTATGATTGAAATCCCAATGACTCCACACACACAAAAAAACGGCATGCTTGTCCACGAATGCAGGAATGTATAAAGGTTATTTCCTCGTTGAACATAACGGGAGGTTGTGTAGCTGGTTAGCCTGTTCGCTCATCAAACTTGAGGTCTCGGGTTCGATAACTACACTTGAGCATAATTTGTGCCGGAGGATTCTTTGACTGGTCAAAATGTTTTCTAGGGTTTGCATGCTTCACTCTCTCGATATATAAACCTTTGGAGCCTCGGTAACTTGTTTGCTCTCTTCACACTCTCTCGCCCTCTCCGTTGGAGCTCAAGCGCTTGTAGTTGCTCTCTTCACACTCTCTGCCCTCTCCGGATCTAAACAAGACCGTTGGCCTCTCTCCCTCCTTTGCTGCTCAAAGAGGCAGGATCCGTCCATGGGAAGGGAAGGAGGCTGCGTTGTGCATCGACGAGGACTCACCGGCGCAGCTGTTCACTTTCCACCAGCGTGGCGTGGGAGGCCGACCTTCTTCTTCGCAGAGTCGTCCGTCGCTCACGAACCACGCCCCAAGAACCTTAAGGTATATTTACTTACTCACATGCATTGCTCTAGCTGCATGTATACCATGAATCTAGGATGGTTCAAAGAGAAAGGAGTGGGGAAAGTAGTGGAAAAAGTTGTATATAGCATGAATCTGGGGCGTGGTTCAAAGAAATGAAGGGGAAAGTTGTATGAATCTAGGGCGTGGTTCAAGAGGAAAGGAATGGGGAAAGTAGTGGGGAAAGTTGTATCGCATAAATCTAGGGCGTGGTTCAAGGAAAGGAAGGAACAAGGCAGTAGAGTTTGAAGCGGGGACTAGATTTGATCGCTCACATGGGAAAGGTGTCTAAAGATAACAAAATTGGGACCAACACAAATATGCTCCTGGTTGTTTGTTCTTTGTTGCAACAGTGTGCATGACCACGATACATCGGTAGATGCACATGGTGCTAGTGCATCCATATCTCATAGCATTGTTAATCTAAGGCCTGTTTGGTTAAAACTCCCTAGTCCCTACTGCTTGGTTCGGGGACTAAACATGGACTAGAGGTTATTAAATGACATGCTAAAAGACCATGTTACCTAGTAATGAACTAATAGAGACAAGGTGCGATCGTGTGAGGAAGCTGTTGGAAAAAGTTCCAAAAGTTAGTCCCTACACCAAAATGTCCACATAAACAAACACCCTCTAATAATGCATTTGGAAAATTGATGCAATGCCACGTTAAAAGCAAATTACATGTTTAATGAATTTTATTGTTAATATAATCTCTATGTTAATATTAATCAATGCCACCGTTTGAGAAATGCTCTTGTCTTGCTTTCTTTCCCATTTAGATAAGGTAGATGCTTCTTTTGTTGGCTTCATGTCATCCACGTTATTGACCACTAATTGTTTCCTTTGCACCTCTGTGTAAACAGGGTTATCTACTCATTGCCATTGTGACCTTTTGTTGCCACCAAAACACTTATGTTTTAAGAGTGTTTTGTGCGGTTCAACAAATATCACAAACAACGTTGCATTTGCTTGATCTTAGTGGAACTGCACAAGAGGAGATCTTACTTCCTATCCGTTAAAAGAATTTGGTTCAGATCTTCTTCTTGTGAGTTGAATTCCGCATCATGAGAGGTCAGTACTAGCCTTCTTTCACATGATTAGCGTGTTCATATGTTGTGCTACTTATGCGATAATGTTGCTTGATTTTAGTGAAGCACAAATGGAGACAAGATTCCAATCAATATTTGCGTAATATCCCATTGAGGTAAGATAAGGATATTTCTGGCTGCTGGCCTATATTTTGCCACTTTCATCGAAAATTAAGTTTAGTACTATACTTGTGCTCCTAATTGACATGCCAAATCTTACATTGAAGGCGAAGCATGCATTATTGAACCAAGTGATGAAGGGAAGAACAAGCGGAAGAAAACAAAATCAACTCGGTGATGTAATGAAGCACTAGAACTGTGATGACACAAGTAATGATATAGTTTTGCATCTTAATTTATTGCTATTTGGAGCGAGCAATTGTTTTGCCACGATTTGATGCCACTCTTAATGTAATATGTAATTATCTCTACTTGTGAAACAGGATCTTCTTTGAAGATAGTTTTGAGAGCAAGCGTGAGGAGTTCCCAATCTCAAGCAAGGCACCTTTCGTCTATCAATACAATATCCAGTTCGAGCTTCCTTCGTTTTGCTAAGCAAGATGTACGATGAAAGGTATGATCTATCGTTGAGGGGCGAGAGGATCGCAATTACCTCTTGTCTGTTTGAGCGGATAAGTATGATGATTTCTACAACATGGCACTCAAGCAAAGCGGCACAGCTCAAGTCGAGGCTTTAAGAAGAGAATCGAGGATGCGATTCAGTCCTCCTCGTCCTCTCAAGTGGCAAAGCGGCGAAGTTTTATCGCCCCTCCTCCGTTCCTGCCTTACCGGAAGAACTCGGTGGCGTGGATCTTCCACCCACCCAACCCAAGCTACGAACAAGTCTAATTCTCAAGCTCCAAGGTCAAGTGCTCCTTACCGTCCGCTCGAGGTCACTTGCAACAAGTGTCGTGAAGGGCCACTATCTTGAACAAGTGCTTCAACGAGGCGCCTTCGCCTCCTCCTCTGTGAAATCTTCAAGCAATGCGGTTGGTCAAGCACAATCCAAAGTATGCCAAATCATATGATGAATGCAGCTCAAGCGGAGAATCTTCGATGTGATAATGGGTAATCTCGAGTTAATGATATTCTGCAAAAGTCTTATTTGATCTTGGTGCATCGCATTCTTTCATGTCATATCCTTTTGCATGAAGCACAATTTTGATCTGAAGATTGTCTAAAGCTATCAAATTATTTCTCCGGCTAAGCGTTTGAGCTCTAGCATGATGGTTCGAATATCGGTATCAAGATGGGCGATTATAGATTTCTGGCTAAACCAATTGTTCTGGTGACTCGGATATTGATCTTATTCTCGGAATGGGTGGCTTTCTCAGCACAAAGCTCAAATTGATTGTGCTGCCGGAAATTCAATTGACTCATTCTTCTAATGATGTGATCATCTATGCCTCGTGATGAAACCATTGGTTGTTTTCTCTCAATGAGAAGGCGAATTGAATGCCATCTCTCGATTCGATCGTTTGTGAGTACCAAGATGTCTTTCGGAAGAGCTTCGGGTATGCCTCCTCATCGGCGATTGAGTTCGTTATCGATCTTGAGCACAACCGAACCCGTTTCAGCGTCCATACAAGCTTGGACTGATGAGCTGAGGAATTGAAGAAGCATTCGATGAACAAGGCGTCGGTTTGATCGGACCGAGTTCATCTCCTTGGGGTTGTGGTGTTCTTTTGTCGGAAGAAGGATGGCCGGACCGACTTTCGTCGATTACCGTCCATTGAATAAAGAAGACAATCAAGAACAAGTATCCACTTCCCAACATCAATGAGCTTTTGAGCAACTCAAAGGTGCTACGGTGTTCTCAAGCTTGACCTTCCTTATGGGGTATCATCAGATTAGCATTCGTGAACAAGATATTCCCAAGGCGACATTGAACAAGCTTTGGTTCTTATGAATATCTTGTCATGTCTTTCGGCCTCGTCAATGCTCCTCCAACCTTCTCTCGGATGATGAACTTCATATTCAATCCTTACACCAATGAATTAGTCTTGGTCTATCTTGATGATATCTTGGTCTTCTCCAAGAATAAGAAGGATCATGCCATACATTTGCGATTGGTGCTAGACAAGCTCAGAGTATCAATTCTATGCTAAGTTCTCCAAATGTGAATTCGGCTTGATGAAGTGCTTTACCTTGGTCATATCATCTCGCCAAGGGCATCATTGTTGATCCAGAAGGTGTCCAAATTGTCAATTGGGAACCTCCTCGGAATGTCAAGCACTCCATGCTTTCTTGGTCTTAAAGCTATTGCGAAGGTTTGTTGAGAACTTCTCCAAGATTGCAAAGCCTCTTTCCAACCTTCTCGAAGCAGGTGAAGTATTGGTCTCCGAGTGTGGCGTTGCTTTCAAGGCTCTCAAAGAAACTTCGTCACAGCTCTGTTACGACTCCTCTGATGAATCCAAGCCTTATGAAGTCTTACGTGATGCTTCTCTTCAAGGTCTCGGTCTTGTGTTAATGCAAGAAAGAGTTGTGGCTTATACCTCTCGATTGAAGCCCAGAGAAGAACTACCCCTCACGATCTTGAGTTGGCGGCATTGTTCATGCTTTGATTACTTGGAGACATCTCTTGTTGGGAAGGAAAGTGGACATTTTCACGATCACAAGAGTCTCAAGTACATCTTCACTCAGCTAACCTCAACCTCGGGCAGACTCGATGGGTGAAATGATTCAAAGTACAACCCAAGTATTGAGTATACTCAGGGCAAAGCCAATGTCATTCGAGGCGCTTTGAGCGGAAAGCTTCTTCGAGTCTAATCCTCAAGCCCTTTCGGCGGGATCTCGTGAATCTTTTATAGCTGAATCTTCAAGTTGTTCCTCAAGGCTTTCTTGCCAACCTCATAGTCTCTCCTACTTTGGAAGATCAGATTCGTGAGGCTCAACTTCGGATGCCATGGTGAAAGTGAAGCGTGGTATCGACAAGGGCATTTCAAGTACAAGTGCTTCCATGTTGATGACAAGAGACACTCTGTTCTTTGAGGACGGATTGTGGTTCCTAAGGGTGATCTGAAAAAGTCATTATGAGCAGGCTCACAATTGCTTCTATCCATTCATCACGGAAATGCGAAGATGTACCATGACCTCAAGCAGTCATATTGGTGGACTCGAATGAGCGAGAATTGCTCAATTCGTGAATGAGTGTGATGTTGCGAGAAGAGTGAAAGCAGAACACCAAAGACCAGTGGTCTCCTCCAACCTCTTGCTATTCCTGAATGGAAGTTTGATCATATTGAAATGGACTTAGTGTGGCTTTCCAAAGTCAAGCGTGGAAATGATGCTATCTTCGTTGTCATTGACAAGCTTACTAAAGTGGCTCATTTTCTTCCTATCAAAGAATCCATCACTGCAGCTCGGTTGGCGAGCTATACACCTCGAGTTGTCTCCTTGCGGCATTCCACAAATGATCTCTTGGACCGTGGCAGCATCTTTACCTCCAAGTTAGGAGTCTTTTGAAGGCCATAGGCACCAACATTCGTTTGACCAGCTTTCCATCCTCAAACAAGTGGCCAAGTCGGCGAGTTAATCAAATTCTTGAAGATATGCTCGGGGCTTGTGTCATCTCCTTCGGTATGAAGTGGGAAGATTGCCTTCCATATGCGAGTTCTCTTACAACAACAGCTTCCAAGCAAGTTAGGGCAAGGCCCCATTGAAATTCTCTATGGCGAAAAGTGCGTACTCCTCTCAATTGATGCAGGGCAGGTGAGCGCGCTTCTTGGCAATGACTTGATCCGAAGCGGAAGAAATGTGCAAGGTCATTATTGAGAATCTCAAAGCAGCATAATCGCGCGGAAAAGCTATTATGATGATAAGCACCGTGATGTGACTTTTGAAATCGGAGACCATGTCTACCTCGCGTCTCTCAATGAAAGGTCTCGTAAACCCGGTATCAAGGAAGCTTGCCCCTAGATCGTGGGTCCTTTCAAGATCATTGGGAAAAAAGCGATCTAGCCTATCAACGAGCTTCCATCCAACTTTGCAAGCGTGCGATGTGTTTCACGTGTCACGCCATAAGTGCTTCAAGACTCTGAGCGCACTATCAACCGAAGAGATTGACCTTCAAGAAGATCTCTCTTATCATGAGCACCCGTTGCTATTCTTGAAGAAACCGAGCACAAGACTGCAACAAGTCAATCAAATTCCTGAAAGTGAAGTGGTCACACCATTCCGGAGAAGCTACAGGGGCGAGGATCACCTCCGTTCTGAGTATCCGGGTTTTTTCAGTCCTAGATCTGGGGCGAGATCCTCTTGTAGTGGTGGAGTGTTGTAACACCCGGAGTAACTTTCCATAATTGTAACTCGACTCTTGCCATTTTCGGCATTGATATATGATATTCCCTCCGTGGTTGGGTTTCTCCTTTTGCATTTTGTCCGTGTCATGCATTTTATATTATGTCATCATGTGCATCGCATTTGCATACGTGTTAGTCTCATGATTCGAGCATTTTCCGTTGTCCGTTTTGCAATCCGGCCTCCTATCTCCCGCGGTCCCTTTACGTTTTTCCGTGTGCGGGTATTAAACCGTCTCGAAAGGACGAGGTTTGTCTAGTGCCTTGGTTTAACACCGGAGACCACGGTCAAGTTTGGTCATTTGGAGCTCGTTTGGTACTCAGCGGTTAACCGCACCTTAAGGCCTCTTTTAAGTTGCAGCCCAACACCCTTCAAAACAGCCCAATAACCCATCTAAGTCACTTCCATGCTCTCCGTCGTTCGATCACGATCGTGTGGTAAACTACACCTCATTTGGACTCTCTAGCTCCCTCTACCTATAAATATAGGTCCCTTCCCAATCGGGCGAAACCTAGTCCGCTTCTGCCGCGGGCGAAATCCGGCGGCGGACCGTCATCGCGCCCGGACCTATCGCGCGCGCCCGTGGCGCGCCGCCGCCCGCGGGCCGGGCCATCCGCCATGGCCTTACGCCCGCCGCCATGACCCAGCCTGCGCGGCCCTCCGCCCGCGTCCGCCTCCCGGCGCCCTGCCCCTCCGCGACCTCCCTCGGCGACCTCCCTCCGCCTCGCCCGACCATCCATCGCCTCCCTTCGGGATCCCCGCCCGCGCCTCCGGCGACCTCACTCCGGCGCCGTCCGCCCCCGCCGCCCTCGCGGATCCGCCGCCCAGCGCCCTCGCCCGCCAGCGCCCGGCCGCCCGCCATCGCCGCCCGGTCGGCGATCCGATCCGGCCTCGGGAGCGCGCCACCCGTTGACCCTCGTCTCCCCCTCTTTCACTAAGTGTTGCATCTTCTATTAATTTTGTGCATTATTCATCATGCTATATCTTAGCATCCGTAGATCCATTTTTCCGTATAATATGTCAAAATGTTCGTCTCGAAAGTAGATCATTTCATTCCATTGCATCATTTTCATTTGAGCTCATCTTGATGCCCGAAATGCTGTTGGAAGAGTGCAAGGTGCTGATAGTTTCTGATTTTTATCAGGAGTTGCACTTTTGTTATTTTTCTATGATTAATATGTGCATCCTATGGATTTGGTTCCTACATGAGTTTTGTAAAATGCCATGTCATCTTTCCAGTGGTATATGCCATGTATTTTTGATCTATGTGGTGACTAGCACAAGCATGCAAAGTAGGTGTCCTAATGTTGCTGATTTCAGCCCTGTTTTAGCTGATTTTGATGCCATGTTTGCTTGATGATACCAGAGATCTATGCATATTTTGAGATACTTCAGTAAGGGTGTTTTGTAAAGCATGACTTGCTCTATCCATCCATGCCTTTGTTTGCAATTATGGGATGCCATAGCTTGAGTCAATCGAGCTCTACTTTTGCTACCAAATGATTTCTGGCAGATTGTATCGTGTTATTCAATTTTGCCTAGCTTGTTTGGTTGATCCATATATGCTATGTTAGTGATCTTGCCATGGATGTCTTCTATATCATGTCTTCTTGATGTATGTATGCTTAGTTTATCATTTGAGGCTCTGTAGTGAGTGCATTGAGCTTGTTAACATGCCATCTCGTTATCAGTTTTGACATGTCAAGTTGCTGAATCTGTTAACGAGACTTTCAATATTGCCATGGGTGTTACTATATTTTCTAGTCCTTTTTGGCTTATGGTCAGTAAGGGACTTTTGAAATATGCTTTGAGTAGATTCATGCCATGCCATGCTTTGCTATTTTAAGTTCCTGTAGCATGTAGTTTTGATGCTCTGAACATTGCAACCTGTTACTGTTTTTGCCATGTCCAGCCTGTTACTTTGAGCATTTTTGCCATGCTTGTTTGAACATGTTATGATGTGAACTAGCCGTAGCTCAGTGCTCATCTTTTGTCGAGCATCATGTGTAGATCACTGCCATGTGCTTTGTTGATACGTTTGGGTGCAGTAGCTTAATTATTTGTTGCTTGCAAAGTGGCATCATGCTGTTAATGGCAGATTTCGCCATTCTTGTTTTGCTTGCCATTTCCAAACCGTGCATCCGTTTCGGTGATCTTTTATCGATTTCAAC
>JAHIAM010003761.1:0-34679 GCA_021605205.1 Aegilops longissima
CTGGCCTAACCATCCTACTATTATATAACGAGGGTAGTTCAGCATTTAAGAAATTAAGCCATAGGCAGGAATCATTCATGATGAAACATGCATAATGAAAGCGGCATGATGGGAACTACATAGTAGTTGGCATATCTTACAAAAGGAATCATGCATAGAGTTCGATACATAGAGTCCGATTACATAGACTACTACATCATAGGCGGACACGCGAGCTCATGGCGAATACATCAAACACTAACAAGCAAGTCTACATCAGTCCACAGCGATGCTGCGGAGGTAGGCTGTATGCTTTGAAAGCTGGTAGTCGGCGGTGGATAGTCCTCCACGTCGGTGACACAGGGGCAGCGGATACTCTGGTGCTGAATCCGGCGTCGGTGGCGAAAAGGGCCAAGTCTTGGGAGAGTAGCCTCCCGTCGCCAACCGACACCACAGGGCATCCGGTCTGGCTGGGTAGATCGCGAGCGTGGCAGCTCTCGAATCGGACAAAGGGGTGCATCAGCGTCGAGCACGCAGTAGAGTCTTGACGGGTGATGTACAACTTCGTGACGAAAGCTCGGTTAGCTCGATCCAGCCCATCGGCATGCGAGAACAAAGTTACGATGGTGGAAGAGCTCTCTGGTAACGATGGTGTAGGCAGCGGTGTAGTAACCCTCCTCACCAACATCGGGCGCGATAGCAATGTGCACGAAGGGGAGGTGTCCAACTCTCGATACTCTGCGCGAAGGCGTGTCGAGCAGCATAAGCGACATCGTGGACTGCCATATCGATAGTCACTCCAACACCATATGCGGTGTGCGGCCTGATAGTGGACTCGTACTCCGAGTAGAGGTGGGCGATGGCGCGATCTTGCTCTGGTTATAGTCTGGTACTCCTCATAGGCGGTGTACTCGGGGTGCGGCGATAACCGGATAGGTCATCATCTCGGCTAGCACGCGGTGATCCCGAGCACCAATGGCGTCGTGTGGCGCCGCGACCTGCCTCGTGGGTTCCATCTGAAAACAAAGGCGGTTCAAAGAGTCAAATGGCGAGGTGGAAATTGTTCAAATACAATTCCAAAAACAACTAAGGCTATATCCATCTTGGGGTGAATGCGGTCACGGGATCCTAGTGATAGTTAGTAAAATCGTTTAACCCGAGTAGAAGAGTCGAGTCGAGTAAAGGTCGAGGTAAAAGATCCTAATACCACCCGATGGCGGCGTGGGCCGTAAGGCACACAGCCAAGTTAGTAAAAGTTTTGCAATGTCTAGACTCGACTTGACCAAGGAGTGTGGAAGGGGATTCCTGAGGCGATCGGCTCGATACCAACTTGGCGCCCTCGATTCAATCGTACACTAATCATGCGCGCAAATGTATGCGATCAAGATCAGAGACTCACGGGAAGATATCACAACACAACTCTACAAATAAAATAAGTCATACAAGCATCATAATACAAGCCGGGGCCTCGAGGGCTCGAATACAAGTGCTCGATCATAGGCAGTCGTGGAAGCAACAATATCTGAGTACAAACATAAGTTAAACAAGGTGCCATAAGATGGCTAGCACAAAGCGGGATCTGAGATCGAAGAGGAGCAGGCCTCACTGCAGGATCCTCCTAGGTCACTCACAGTAAATCGTCGGTGGGCTGCTGCGTAGTAGTAAGCGCCTCCGGAGTAGTAGTCGTCATAGGCGGCGGCGTCGCTCTGGGCTCCATCGTGCAGTTGCAGCAATCGAGTATAGATAGGGGAAGGGAAACAATGCAACCGTGAGTACTCATCCAAAGTACTACATAAACAAGAACTACACTACATATGCATGGATATATGTGTAAAGGCCATATCGGTGGACTGAGCTGCAGAATGCGAGAATAAGAGGGGATAGCTAGTCTTAGAAGACTAAACCACGGACACTGTCTTACAGCAGGTAGGAGGGACGATCTGAAGTCCTCAAGTAACAACATATAGCAATAATCCTACCGGCAATCCCTGCTCATATCCACTGGCGAGGCGACCACGGTTATGTCGGCACTTGGAAGGGTGTGTTTTATCAAGTATCCGGTTCTAGTTGTCATAAGCTCAAGGTACAACTCCAAGTCGTCCTGTTCCGAAGATCACGGCTATCCGAATAGATTAACTTCCTGCGGGGTGCACCATCTTACCCGGCAGCAGATCCCATTTGGCGGACACACTTTCGGGGTCATGCCCGACAGCGTAAGATCAACACGTCGCAGCCCACCTAAACTGTGAGAGGCCAACCGCGGTCTAAACCTAAGCGAAGTGCAGGCCCATCGCCATGAGAACACACACTGCGTTGCGTCTGTGACGAGCGAGACCTAGCCAATGAGCGTTCGGTCCAATCCGGTAGCGCGCCCTCTCGTCGTGACGTCTGAAGTGCCGGTGATACATGACGGCGGGATACCCATAACTACTCCAGCGTAGATGGTTAGTGCGTATAAGCTCGTAGCCAACCGGATCAAATACCAAGACCTCGTTAAGCGTGTTAAGTAACCATGAGCGCCCGAACGAGGCCAGGCCCACCTCTCTCCTAAGCGGTCTCAACCTGCCTGTCGCTCATACAAAGATCCACTCATGGGTGCTCCATCGGCCGACCGACTTTAGTCTCACATGTATCATGTATAAGTATATAATATATACCGTGATCAACTCCGAGTGATCACGGCCCGATAATATATGCGGCGAGAGGACAAGAAAGTAGGACCCACGGATGAAAGTACTAGCATCCTATACTAAGCATATAGGATTGCGGTAAAAGTAACAATGAAGTTACAAGGACAGGCTATGCAGCGGTATAGGAGTATCTAAAAGCAGTAACATCCTATACTACTCTAATGCAAGCGGTATAGAGAAGAGTAAGCGATATCTGGTGATCAAGGGGGCTTGCTGGTTGCTCACGGCAAGAGAGAGGTCGTCAACACCGTGGTCGAGGCCGGCGGCGGCGTCGGTCTCGTAGTCTCTAGGAGAGAAGAGGAAGAAACAATGAATACAAAGTAAGCAGATGCATATCGATGCATGACATGACAAGCGATGCTAAGGCGTGCCCTAACGTGGTAAGAGAAGTCTTGGTTAGGGGAAAACATCAGGAAGTTTCCGGTTAGGACGTCTGTCAGACGGAGAACAGGAGAGGAAAGTTTGCAGGTTCGATAGGTTAGGCGTGTGGTGGGCCGAGCGGATTGCGTATCCGGATTCGTCTCGTCGTTACGAGCAACTTTCATGTTGGAAATATTTTAATCGGATTACGGTTAAAGATATGATTTTAAAAGAATTTATTAATTTCGGAATTTAATTAATTATTTAATTAATTTCGAAAATGCATTTATGACATCGGCATGATGTCATCTTGGCAAATCATCGATCAACAGGGTTGGTGAGTCAACCTGACAGTGGGTCCGCATGTCATTCACTAATGACTAATTACCTAATCAGATTTAATTAACATTACTTAATTAAGTTAATTAATGATTAGGGTTAATTAATCAGAATTAATTAGATTAATTAATTACTTAATTAATTAATTAATTAATTAATTAGTTAATTAGTTTAATTTATTTTCATTTTGTTTTATTCTGTTTAAATAAAAGCGTTCTTTTTAGGGGTGGGGCCCCATGTAAGTGCCACAGGCCAAGCAGGCAGCCAGGCGTGTGAGCGATGCCGAACCGATCGGCGCGATCGAGTGGCGTTGGCGCCCTTGAACCCGCAGCGCAGAGGCGCAACCTGTGCATGAACCGCCGGTGGTGGCCTTGCCAGCGACGGAGGTGGGGTTGACGGTGGCAGCAGCCGTCTTGAAGAGGGCTCGGTCGAGTGCGAGGCGCGAAAGGGCCGGAGATGCGCCCAGAAGGAAGGAAGGGAAGAGGCCATCGGTGGCTGGGGCGGTCGGGGCCTCGAGCAGCGGATCCGCGAGGAAGGAGAGAGCAGGGGGGGTGGGGGCAGGCGTGCATGGTGGCCAGCAAGCAGACAGGCAGCGGCAGAGACCTGGCGTCGAGCAGGAGAGGAGAGGGCAGGGGTGGTCTGCAGTGGCATGGTGGGATCAGGGGGCTGGGCTGAGGGCAGTGCTTGATCGGGAGGAGGAGGAGAGAGGGCCTCACGAAGTCGGGTCTAGGCGGTGGTGGTGGAGGCAGTGCGACCGTGAGGGGGCGGTCAGAGGCCGTGGCCAGCAGGGAGGCGGGGCCGACCAGCGGTGGTGCCAGCGCTTGGAGGCGACGGAGGAGGAGCTCCAGGTGGTGGGGAGGAGGAGGAGGGGGTCAGGCGGCGGTGGGGCGGCGGGGCCGGGCGAGGTGAGGCGGCGGGGTGGCTCGGTTGGGGTTTCTCCGCCCCGATCAATCGGCGAGGAGAGGGTGGGGGCGCGTGGGGGAATGGGGCGGCTAGGGTTCTTGCAGAGGTGGGGAGTATGTGGCGGGGGCGGCTGGGCGATGGGCGGCCGGGAGAATGGGCGGTGGGGAGGGGCCAAGTGGGGAGGAATGGGCGGGGTGTTATCCTCCCCTCATTTCTTGTCTTACTTTTCTTTTCTTTTTTTCCTTTTACATTTTTAGTTTATTTAAAATGCCAAGGCATTTTACAAAAATTAGTGCACCCACCAATATTAGGTTAGCTATTTTAGACAACCCCGAACATTTTAGCTTTTGTTTTGAAACTTTTTATCGTTTGTTTTAGTTTTGATTTTTGTTTTAGGGCGGGTTGAATCAAAGAGGTTAATTAACATAACGGGGTGATTCTGTTCCCTAATCATCCAAGATTATTCTGGTGACATCTACGGCGAACTTGGTGGCCATCGCACCCGCCGTAGGAAGTAGTGAGGAAACTTCGTACCCAGATGCTCGACGAACTTAACACAGAAATACCACGAGAATTATCTTGGTTCAGGCCACCGTTGTGGTGTAATACACTACTCCAGTGTGGTGGTAGTGGATTGCCTCTTGGGCTGATGAAGAACAGTACAAGGGGAAGAACAGCCTCCTGAGGTTGAGGTGTTCTTGTGCTTGGGTAATCTCTTGATCAGATTGGATCAAGCTCAGATGAGTTGCCCCTAATGTGGTGGCTAGCTCTACTTATATAGGCCCTGGTCCTCTCCCCAAATATTGAGCGGGAAGGGAACAAACAACGGCGGGCAAATTTGAAAGGGGACAGCTAGTACAAGCTATCCTGACAAAAGTGGTCTTCGCCTGCAAAAGGGTCTGGTGGTGACACCGTCTTGGGCTCAATGATGACCTTCGTCTTGCCGTCCTTCTGGTCTTGGTCTCGTTGCACCGATATGGCAACCTTTGCCTGATGCCTCGGTACTCCTCGCCTGTGTTGGCCTCCTTGGCACCAAAGAGGAAACAAGGACACTGCGCGCGCTGGCGCACGCCTGGTGCCGATCGTCCTAGCTCACGTCACGAGAGCCTCGTGAGGTTCGCCCCGCCTTGATATCTCCGCTCCTCGTGAGCCTACCTGACTAGGCCACTCCTCAGGAGGTCTTGCGTTGTTCGCCTCGCGAGGGTCTTGAGGATGTCTTGTCGATGAAGATGGGCCGTACCGCCCGCTAGCCTGGCTACGCCGCGGGCCGTAGGCAGGCAAGTCTGGGGACCCCCATTCCGAGTACGCCGACATGATGTGCATTATCGAGAGGGCCCAGAGATACCTCTTCGACAATCGGACTGACAAATCCTAATCTCGAAATACGCCAACTCAACAAGTACCTTCGGAGACACCTGTAGAGCACCTTTATAATCACCCAGTTATGTCGTGACTTTTGGTAGCACACAAAGATTTCCTCCGGTAAACGGGAGTTGCATAATCTCATAGTCATAGGAACATGTATAAGTCATGAAGAAAGCAATAGCAACATACTAAACGATCTAGTGCTAAGCTAACGGAATGGGTCAAGTCAATCACATCATTCTCCTAATGATGTGATCCCGTTAATCAAATGACAACTCATGTCTATGGTTAGGAAACTTAACCATCTTTGATTAACGAGCTAGTCAAGTAGAGGCATACTAGTGACACTATGTTTGTCTATGTATTCACACATTTATTATGTTTCCAGTTAATACAATTCTAGCATGAATAATAAACATTTATCATGAAATAAGGAGATAAATAATAACTTTATTATTGCTTCTAGGGCATATTTCCTTCAGTCTCCCACTTGCACTAGAGTCAATAATCTAGTTCACATCACCGTGTGATTTAACATCAGTTGTTCACATCTTTATGTGGTTAACACCCATAATTCACATCGATATGTGACCAACACCCAAAGGGTTTACTAGAGTCAGTAACCTAGTTCACGTTGCTATGTGATTAACACCGAGAGAGTACTAAGGTGTGATCATGTTTTGCTTGTGAGATAATTTTAGTCAGCAGTTGTCAAATTCAGATCCGTGAGTATTTTGCAAATTTCTTTGTCTACAATGCTCTTGCGGAGCTACTCTAGCTAATAGCTCCCACTTTCAATATGTATCCAGGTTGAGACTTAGAGTCATCTGGATCAGTGTCAAAACTTGCATCGACGTAACCCTTTACGACGAACCTTTTGTCACTTCCATAATCGAGAAACATATTCTTATTCCACTAAGGATAATTTTGACCACGGTCAAGTGATCTACTCCTAGATCACTATTGTACTCCCTTCCCAAACTCAGTGGTAGGGTATACAATAGATCTGGTACACATCAAGGCATACTTTATAGAACCTATGGCTGAGGCATAGGGAATGACTTTCATTCTCTTTCTATCATCTGCCGTGGTCGGGCTTTGAGTCTTACTCAATTTCACACCTTGTAACACAGGCAAGAACTCTTTCTTTGACTGTTCTATTTTGAACTATTTCAAAATCTTGTCAAGGTATGTGCTCATTGAAAAAACTTATCGAGCGTCTTGATCTATCTCTATAGATCTTGATGCTCAATATGTAAGAAGCTTCACCGAGGACTTTCTTTAAAAAACTCCTTTCAAATACTCCTGTATGCTTTCCAGAAAATTCTACATTATTTCCAATCAACAATATGTCATTCACATATATTTATCGAAATGTTGTAGTGCTCCCACTCACTTTCTTGTAAATCGAGGCTTCACCTTGATCTGTATAAAACTATATGCTTTGATCAACTCATCAAAGCGTATATTCCAACTCCGAGATGCTTGCACCAGTCTATAGATGGATCGCTGGAGCTTGCACATTTTGTTAGAACCATTAGGATCGACAAAACCTTCAAGTTGCATCATATATAACTCTTCTTTAAGAAATCCATTAAGGAATGTAGTTTTGACATCCATTTGCCAGATTTCATAAAATGTGGCAATTTGCTAACATGATTCGGACAGACTTAAGCATCGCTATGAGTGAGAAAATCTCATCGTAGTCAACACCTTGAATTTTGTCAAAAACCTTTTTTCGACAAGTCAAGCTTTGTAGATAGTAACACTACTATCAGCGTCCGTCTTCCTCTTGAAGATCCATTTATTTTCTATGGCTTGCCGATCATCGGGCAAGTCAACCAAAGTCCACACTTTGTTCTCATACATTGATCCCATCTCAGATTTCATGGCCTCAAGCCATTTTTGCGGAATCTGGGCTGATCATCGCTTCCTCATAGTTCGTAGGTTCGTCATAGTCAAGTAACATGACCTCCAGAACAGGATTACCGTACCACTCTGGTGCGGATCTCACTCTGGTTTACCTACGAGGTTTGGTAGTAACTTGATCTGAAGTTACATGATCATCATCATTAGCTTCCTCACTAGTTGGTGTAGTAGTCACTGGAACAGATTTCTGTGATGAACTACTTTCCAATAAGGGAGCAGGTACAGTTACCTCATCAAGTTCTACTTTCCTCCCACTCACTTCTTTCGAGAGAAACTCCTTCTCTAGAAAGGATCCATTCTTAGCAACAAATATCTTGCCTTCGGAACTGTGACAGAAGGTGTACCCAACTGTCTCCTTTGGGTATCATATGAAGACACATTTCTCCAATTTGGGTTTGAGCTTATCAGGATGAAACCTTTTCTTATAAGAATCGCAATCCCAAACTTTAAGAAAGCGACAACATTGGTTTCTTACCAAACCACAGTTCATCGGTGTCGTCTCAATGGATTTAGATGGTGCCCTTTTTAACCTGAATGCAGCTGTCTCTAATGCATAACCTCAAAACTATAGTGGTAAATCGATAAGAAACATCATAGATTGCACTATATCCAATAAAAATCTTGTTATGGCGTTCGGACACACCATTATCTTTGTGGTGTTCGGTGGCACAATTTGTGAATCTATTCCACATTGTTTTAATTGAAGACCAAACTTGTAACTCAAATATTTTTCTCCACGATCAGATCATAGAAACTTATTTTCTTGTCATGATGATTTTCCACTTCACTCTGAAATTCTTTGAACTTTTCAAATGTTTCAGACTTATGTTTCATCAAGTAGATATACCCATATCTGCTGAAATCATCTGTGAAGGTCAAAAAATAACGATACCCGCCGCGAGCCTCAACACTCATTGGACCGCATACGTCAGTATGTATTATTTCCAATAAGTCAGTTGCTCGCTCCATTGTTCCGGAGAATGGAGTCTTGGTCATCTTGCCCATGAGGCATGGTTCGCAAGAATCAAGTGATTCATAATCAAGTGATTCCAAAAACCCATCAACATGGAGTTTCTTCATGCACTTTACACCAATATGACCTAAATGGCAGTGCCACAAATAAGTTGCACTATCATTATTAACTTTGCATCTTTTAGCTACAATATTATGAATATGTGTATCACTACAATCGAGATCCAACAAACCATTTCATTGGGTGTATGACCATAGAAGGTTTTATTAATGTAAACAGAACAACAATTTCTCTAATTTAAATGAATAACCGTATTGCAATAAACATGATCAAATCATATTCATGCTCAACGCAAACACCAAATAACACTTATTTAGGTTCAACACTAATCCCGAATGTATAGGGAGTGTGCGATGGTGATCATATCGATCTTGGAACTACTTCCAACACACATCGTCACTTCACTCTTAACTAGTTTCTGTTCATTATGCAACTCCCGTTTTGAGTTACTACTCTTAGCAACGAACTAGTATCAAATCCATGAGGGTTGCTATAAACACTAGTAAAATACACATCAATAACATGTATATCAAATATACCTTTGTTCATTTTGCCATCTTTCTTATCCGACAAATACTTGGGGCAGTTCCGCTTCCAGTGACTAGTCCCTTTGAAGTAGAAGCACTTAGTCTCAGGCTTAGGTCCAGACATGGGCTTCTTCACTTGAGCAGCAACTTGCTTGCCGTTCTTCTTGAAGTTCCCCTTCTTCCCTTTGCCCTTTTCTTGAAACTAGTGGTCTTGTTAACCATCAACACTTGATGTTTTTCTTGATTTCTACCTTCGTCGATTTCAGCATCACGAAGAGCTTAGGAATCGTTTCCGTTATCTCTTGCATATTATAGTTCATCACGAAGTTCTAGCAACTTGGTGATAGTGACTAGAGAAATTTGTCAATCACTATCTTATCTGGAAGATTAACTCCCACTTGATTCAAGTGATTGTAGTACTCAGACAATCTGAGCACATGCTTACTGGTTGAGCTATTCTCCTCCATCTTGTAGGCAAACTAATGTCAGAGGTCTCATACTTCTCGACACGAGCATGAGTATGAAATACCAATTTCAACTCTTGGAACATCTTATATGCTCAGTGGCATTCAAAACATTTTTGAAGTCCCAGTTCTAAGCCGTAAAGCATGGTGCACTAAACTATCAAGTAGTCATCATACCGAGCTTTTTGTCAAAACTTTCAAAACGTCTGCATCTGCTCCTGCAATAGTTCTGTAACCTAGTGGTGCATCAAGGACATAATTCATCTGTGCAGCAATGAGGATAAACCTCATATCACGGACCAAGTCCGCATCATTGCTACTATCATCTTTCAACATATTTTTCTCTAGGAACATATCAAAAATAAAGCAGGGGAGCTAAATGCGAGCTATTGGTCTACACCATAGATATTCTAATACTACCAGGACTAAGTTTATGATAAATTAAAGTTCAATTAATCATATTACTTAAGAATTCCCACTTATATAGACATCCCCCTAATCATCTAAGTGATCACGTGATCCATATCAACTAAACCATGTCCGATCATCACGTGAGATGGATTAGTTTTCAATGGTGAACATCACTATGTTGATCATATCTACTATATGATTCACGCTCGGCCTTTCGGTCTCAGTGTTCCGAGGCCATATCTGCATATGCTAGGCTCGTCAAGTTTAACCTGAGTATTCCGCGTGTGCAAAACTGTCTTGCACCAGTTGTAGATGAACGTAGAGCTTATCACACCCTATCATCATGTGGTATCTCGGCACGACGAACTTTGGCAATGGTGCATACTCAGGGGGAACACTTTTATCTTGAAATTTAGTGAGACATCATCTTATAATGCTACTGTCAATCAAAGCAAAATAAGATGCATAAAGGATAAACATCACATGCAATCAATATAAGTGATATGATATGGTCATCATCATCTTGTCCTTGTGATCTCCATCTTTGAAGCACCGTCATGATCACCATCGTCACCGGCGCGACACCTTGATCTCCATCGTAGCATCGTTGTCGTCTTGCCAACTATTGCTTCTACGACTATCGCTACCGCTTAGTGAAAAAGTAAAGCAATTACAGGGCGATTTCATTGCATACAATAAAGCGACGACCATATGGCTCCTGCTAGTTGCCAATAACTTGGGTACAAAACATGATCATCTCATACAATAAAATATAGCATCATGCCTTGACCATATCGCATCACAACATGCCTGCAAAAACAAGTTAGGCGTCCTCTACTTTGTTTTTGCAAGTTTCTGATGGCTGCTACGGGCTGAGCAAGAACTGTTCTTACCTCGCATCAAAACCACAGCGATAGTTCGTCAAGTTAGTGATGTTTTAACCTTCTCAAGGGCGAGGCGTAGCCACACTTCAGTTCAACTAAAGTTGGGGACACCGGCACACCATAAAGCATGTCGGTAGAATCATTCTCACGTAAGCATCTGGCGTAATGTTGGTCGGGCGCTTCATCCAACAATACCACCGAACCAAAGTATGACATGTTGGTAAGCGGTATGACTTATGCCGTCCACAACTCACTTGTGTTCTACTCGTGCATATAACATCTACTCATAAAACCAGGCCGGATGCCCTTTGTTGGGGAGCGTAGTAATTTCAAAAATTTCCTCGCACACACAAGATCATGGTGATGCATAGCGAGAGGAGAGTGTGTCCACGTACCCTCGTGAACCCGAAAGCGGGCGTTAACTGTAGCAGTTCATGTAGTCGTGCGTCTTCACGATCCGACCGATTCAAGTACCGAATGGGCGACACCTCCGAGTTCAGCACACGTTCAGCTCGATGGCGTCCCATGAACTCCGATCCAGCGAGCTTCACGGGAGAGTTCCGTCGGCCTGACGGTGTGATGGCGGTGATGATGTTGCTACTGAGATCAGGGCTTCGCCTAAGCGCCCGCTAGGATATGATCGAGTGGAATATTGTGGGGGGGCACCGCCTGCAGCTAAGAGATCAATTGTTGTGTCTATGGGGTTTCCCTAGCCACGTATATAAAGGAGTGGAGGAGGAGGGCGGCCCCTATGGCGGCATACGGAGAGTCCTACTCCCACCGGGGTAGGATTCCTCCCCTTCAAATAGTAGGAGTAGGAGACAAGGAAGGGGAAGAGGGAAGAGAAGGAAGGAGGGGGCACCCCCCTCCCCCTAGTCCAATTCGGACTAGTCATTGGGAGGCACGCGACCTGCCTCTCTCTCTCCCCTAAAGCCCAATAAGGCCCATATACTTTTCCCCCGTATTCCCGTAACTCCTCGGTACTCCAAAAAATACCCGAACCACTCGGAACCTTTCCGATGTCTGAATATAGTCGTCCAATATATCGATATTTACGTATCGACCATTTCGAGACTCCTCGTCATGTCCCCGATCTCATCTGGGACTTCGAATTACCTTTGGTACATCAAATCACATAAACTCATAATACAAATCATCCCGGAACGTTAAGCGTGCGGACCCTACGGGTTCGAGAACTATGTAGACATGACCGAGACACGTTTCCGGTCAATAACCAATAGCGGAACCTGGATGCTCATATTGGCTCCTACATATTCTACGAAGATCTTTATCGGTCAAACCGCAGACCAACATACATTGTTCCCTTTGTCATTGGTATGTTACTTGCCTGAGATTCGATCGTCGATATCTCAATACTTAGTTCAATCTCGTTACCGGCAAGTCTCTTTAATCGTTCCTAATGCATCATCCCGCAACTAACTTATTAGTCACATTGCTTGCAGCGCTTATAGTGGTGTGCATTACCGAGAGGGCCAGAGATACCTCTCCGACAATCGGAATGACAAATCCTAATCTCGAAATCGCCAACTCAACAAGTACCTTCGGAGACACACTGTAGAGCACCATTATAATCACCCGATTCGTTGTGATGTTTGGTAGCACACAAAGTGTTCCTCCGATAGCAGGAGTTGCATAATCTCATAGTCATAGGAACATGTATAAGTCATGAAGAAAGCAATAGCAACATACTAAGCGATCAAGCGCTAAGCTAACGGAATGGTTCAAGTCAATCACATCATTCTCCTAATGATGTGATCCGTTAATCAAATGACAACTCATGTCTATGGTTAGGAAACTTAACCATCTTTGATTAACGAGCTAGTCAAGTAGAGGCATACTAGTGACACTATGTTTGTCTATGTATTCACACATGTATTATGTTTCCGATTAATACAATTCTAGCATGAATAATAAACATTTATCATGAAATAAGGAGATAAACAATAACTTTAATATTGCTTCTAGGGCATATTTCCTTCACTACTCACCCGTCATCAGCAACGTACAAGTCACCAAGGCCCTCATAGATGGTGGCACAGGGCTTAATGTCCTGTCCGTCGAGACGTTCGACAGCCTCCAAGTGCCATACGATCAGCTTCAGCCTACCAAGCCCTTCTTAGGAGTGACCGGCGGCTCCACCACCCGATAAGGCAGGTCCGCCTCCTGTCACCTTCGAACAGCATGTCAACTACCACACTGAGCTCATTGACTTTGACGTAGCCCACATCTGTCTGCCGTAAAATGCCATCCTCGGGTATCGGGCCCTAGCCAAGTTCATGGCGGTGTCCCACCACGGCTACAACGTCCTCAAGATGCTAGGAAGCGGCGGGATCATCACCGTCCCCTGCGAAGAAAGAGATGCATTGTGCTCCCTCGAGCGCGCCTTCCAAGCAGCTGCGATTGAAGACCCCGACAACAATGGAGGACAATACCCTCCTGATGCCGTCCCCAAGAAGAAGAAGTAGCTACTCCGCGCAGGGCCTCAGGGGAGCGGCGTCTCTGGCGGTGTGACATCTGGATCGGCGCCCGCGCCTGGGCGCCTCCCTCCCTCGCATAGGAAGGATCGCCGGGCGCCCTCCTTGGGAAAGGCTCGGGGGCTCCCTTCTGGAGGGCCTCAGACCTAGCCAACATCACGAGGAAGGCGCTCGGGCACCACATGGAGGCGTGCTTTCTGGCACGTTTCCCTCAGAAGGACACCGGGCGAGGAGCGCCCAGCGCTCAGGAGTTCATCACCAAGGCCACTCAGGAGCTGCAGGATGTAAGAGGCATGCGCGACAACCGCCGCCCACCTGGCGCAGCTCCCCAACCAGGCGAGGATGGCGGGCTGCGCGTCTGCGTCGACATCCCAGGGCTCAACAGGGCGCAACTCGAAGGCTCTTGAGGCCTTCGCCTGCGTGGGGCGTTGCGAGGCCCACCTCAGATTATGTTCGCATGCCATTACGGCTGCGAGCGTGGCAACCGCCTTCAATGCAACTGCGGAGCATCTGGCGGCTTAGGAGGCTAGGCATCACACAGTCCTGGCGGAGATGGAGACGGTCCTTGAGGAGCCGCCTGGACCCCAGAGCCTCCCAAGGCTCGGGGCCCCGGTGGCTCATGAGGAGCAACCCCTTCGCTATGCATCTTCAGCTACCCCAACATCCCTTCGACAACGGAACCAGGTGACATTTTCCAAGTTTATTTAGCTGGGAGCGCCCCCCGGGCTGCATCATTCCCAGGCCACGTGGGCCCGTCGCTGCAGCATGTATCCTTTTACATATTTAGCTTACTCTGCTGGGGGCGCCCCTCGGGCTGCATCATCCCCAGGCCTCTCGGGTCCGACCCAGTGGCATGTATCGTTCTTGCATTTACCTAAGCGAGTTCGCTTTCCATGCATGATCTATCTATGGTTATCACACCTTGATTGTCACCCACCACAGGAGCCCAGCGCCGATTGTCTTTCTTGAGGACCCTTCGCATAAGAAGGCCGAGCCGCGGCGTCGTGCCGTGCCCGTCCTACAGCGTCGATAAATCAGCGGTTGAGCTCATGCGGCGGGCGGTCCTGTTCACGTCACTTCTGGCGCTACAAAAAAAGACACATCCGTGACATTTTGGGCGAGCAATTTTTTCTATCATACATATGACACTTCTATGACAATAATTGTGACAAAACCGGTATCATCATAGATGTGGTGGGCTCCTACTTCTATGACAAAAATCATGTGAGAAAATGGGCTTTTACGTCTTGGGAGGGCGGAGCAGCTGCTGCATGACATTCTTTGGCCCGTCCATGGCGGAAAAACCGTTCTAGAAGCGAGGGAGGAAAATTTGGGGAGTTGCGGTTCACGGTGGGAGGTCGGGGGCGGCGATCGCGTTTCTCGTCGTCTGTGGCGTGTGTGCGGCGTTAGCTCTAACTAAGCCGGCGGCGTTGAGCTCTAACGAACCCGGCGATTGCACTACGAGCTATCGTTCTTGAACTCGGCGATCGATCAATGGCTGTTAGCTCGGAACCCAATGGGCGATTCGCCGCTCTGCTGCTAGCTGAAGCCGATCGATGCTGCCTCAGGATGAGCGAGTGGCGTTGCGGGGGGTTGGATGAGCGGTCGATGGTGGCGTTGCCTCTGGATGAGCGAGGAACCCGTGGTGTGGAGGCTGGATGAGCGGTCGGCGGTGGAGGGTGGCCGTGGAGGGTGTTTGAGCAGGACCCGTGGTGTGGAGGCTGGATGAGCGATAGATGGTGGAGGGAGCCCGTGGAGGGTGGTTGAATAGTGGCCGGAGGGTAAGTAGCGGTGGTGGCTGGATGAACATGAGCCCGTGGAAGTGGAGGAGGTCGACGGTAGCCATGGAGGTGGAGGAGGTCGATGGTAGAGATGAACACTATCCGTGGAGTCCGTTTTGCGATGCGCCACACCCCTCTGATGAGCAGGGCCCGTTTTATTGTGGCGCTCCAACACAAGTCCGTTTAAATCCGTTTTGCGATGCATACACCCTCCCGATCAACAAGACCCCGTTTCGACCGTGAGGAGGTCCGCCGTCCGATTTGCGATGCGCCACACCTCGATCAACAGGACCCCGTTTCGACCATAGGAGGTATGTTTCCTCCGTTTTGCGCTATGCAGACCCCTCCCGATGAACGAGGATCCCGTTTGACGTGGCTGGTCGAACACAAGGCCGTTTCCTCCGTTGTGCGATGCGCGAGGCCTCGTTTCCATCGCTGTTCCGTCCAAGCCCTCCCGATGAACACGACCCGCATTCCGTTCCGACCCAGCGGTTTGGCTCCCCATGAACACAGCAGCGGCGCTATTTCTCCGTTCCGACCTAGCCATGTACGAGCCCTGCGTCGTGCGTATCTTGTGATGGCGTTCGAGACCCGCCGTATTTACACAAGCGTGGCGTATTTTCTTTCTTGCACCCGGCGGCTATGCGTGCGTGTACATGCTACGTGCGCCTCTACTATGACGCGTCGGCGCCTCCACAATGACAAGTATGTACATACGTTCGCGACCAGAATGACAACGCTTCGTGCGCTTGACCAGGTGGGTCTGGTATCGAGCACTTCCTTACTGCGAAGATGTAGCTGGTGGGTCCCGGCCGATCGAGGCGAATCATTTTAGGTTTTTGCGGGCGCACTTCCTTGCGTGCGAAGATGTAGCCGTGGGTCCCGGCGGTCGAGAACCGTCGTTTTTTGGGCGCACTTCCTTGCGTGCGAAGAAGTAGGCTGGTGGGTCCCGGCGGACGAAACATTTTTTCACGAAATCACGGTGGCCCGTCCGGTGGGTCCTCATTGTCGGTGGAGGAATAATTATTTTGCGGCGTAATAAGGAGGCACTTCCTTGCTGCGACCATGGACCCAATTGTCGGCCTCTCCGCGTCTGATCCACGTCCGATGGAAGCCATTCCTTGACCACCTTGACCACGCCGCGCCTTGAGCACCAGCGGTGGGCGATGGCGAGCCTAGGAAGGGGCGACGGGCAGGGAAGGCGCGGCAGCGGATGCCGCAGCGTGAAAGAGTATGAGGTTCACTCGTTCGGCTGCGGTGTGAGGTTGCGTCGCCCGAGAATAACGAGGGTGTGGAGTGCGTAGAGGATGGCACGGCCATCGGTGGGAGTAGTAGGGGTGGTGAGGCCTCCGCGGCATCCTGGCCGACCCGCAGGCGTCGGGAAGCGGCGACACGGACGGCGCTGCTTTGGTGGCTGGAGCAAGAAGACGAGGAGGTTGAAGAAGCACTCGGCCGTTGGATGGACATCGTGCAGTCCTTTGGAGCTAGAATCGTTAATATATTGACTAAAGTTGACAAAGGCCTCCGTCGATCAACAAGTAGGCCCTAAGTCAGCCTCCACCAAGGTTGGTCCCGGTGGCGAGGGGTATTCATTTTTTTGCGTAATAAGGAAGCACCGGTGGGTCAGTGGCAATGAAACGTTTTTAGCGAAATCGATGGCCCGACACTGTGGGTCCCGGCGTCGAGAAACATTTTTTCACGAAATCTGGTGGCCCGTCCGGTGGGTCCCAGCTGTCGGTGGAGGAATAATTATTTTCAGCGTAATAAGGAGGCACTTCCTTGTGGCTACCGTGAACCCGGTGTCGGCCTCTCCACGTCTGATACTCTTCGATGGAAGTCGGTCGTTGACCACATTGACTACGCCTTGCGCCGAGAGCACCCGCAGCGGTGGGCGGCGGCGAGGCCTAGGAAGGGGCGACGGGCAGGGAAAGGCAGCGGTGGAAGCCAGCGAAGAGAATCTGAGGTTCACGGTTCGGACTCGGTGTGAGGCTATCGTCGCCCATGAGAACAACGGGGGTGTGGGTGAGTAGAGGATGCCACGCCAGCGGTGGGAGTAGTAAAGTAGGCTGAGGCTGCTTGACAACACAACCCGGTCGCGGGGAGGCGGGCGGAGGCGGTCCCTTGGCGCTGCTGGCGGGTGGAGCAAGAAGATCGAGATTGAAGAAACACGGCGGCCGTTGGATTGACATCCAAGTTCGTCTACTAGACTCGTTTGTTGGCGTAGTATATAATAACTAAAAAATCTTGCATCTGCGTGAACTAAACAGGCCCACAAGTCGGACCACTCCCTCTTTTTTAATAATTTATATATAGCTCATGGCAACTTCTTATGCAATTTATTGCGATCATTTTTAGTTGGCGGGGCCAATTTAGCATATTCTGTGGGTTCCAAACTATTTTAATACGAAATGTAGAGCCAGATTTAAAGGCTTTGAAGATATATTTGAATTAGGTTAATGCCGGTGAAATAGGAATCTGAAAATGTGAAAAAAAATCAGAAATTATAAAGTAATTGCCAATTTGTCATCTGTTTTATATTTACAACCCATTTCATATTACTTTCAAGATTTGCGAGCGTCTTGAAAGAGTTGCAGCCATCGAGGCGTAGAAAAATAAGTAGGCCTGGATTGGGTATTCTTGAGAAAAAATAAAGCTGGGATCATTTTCATAAAGAAAAAATAGCTGGGCTGGTCACATGGTGAACATAAAATATAAGCATGGGCTAGGCGGGCCACAGCCAGTTCAAACCCTGCTCCGTCTCAACAATACCAAACAAAAAAAAATCTTGCTCGAGTAGCTCGTCCCGGTGTCGGCCGATCTTGTGCTGTTCTCTTGTCTATTGGCTATATCGCTCACAATGTCGTGGGTCGAGATGTCGGAAAACACTAGGAGGAAGCATTTTATTTTTCCATCTGTTGGCGTGGTGGGCCCCTCATCATCCTCTCACGTGCTTACGCCGATTCTGTTGTTTGTTGACCATGTTGACAACGAGAGGTGGCGCTTGTGGCGCCCAAAGCGGAGGGCGTCGGCGTTAATGATTTAGGAGGCAGTGGGGCGGCGTCGTCTTGTTGGCGCAACCCGACCGTGGGAGGCGGGCGGCCCCACAGGCGCTGGTTTGGTTTTGGCGGTGGAGGAAGGCGGGGTGAAGAAACACGACAGACTATAAAAGCAGCAAGATTACTTAACAATAGCTGAAACCAGCGGGGCACTTAACAACCAAAGTGAAAGCGTATGAGTACTTATCTGAGGCTCAACCGTACAAAGCATGCCTCGAACAGTGCTACTTTGCCTATAGTTAACCAAGGGTGAGGCCGCCAAGGGCGAGCGCCACCCAGCGCATCCACAACCTTACGAAGCGGCTTCATCTGTAGCGTGGTCAATAAATAGGATATTAAGCTTTAGAGCCATGGAAAAGCATGAACATAATCTTACATCCTATTCTCCAAGATGGGCGGGCCTTCATTATCTGAGACCACCCACGAATAAGTATCTTTTCACCTCCAAGGGGAATTGAGTAGGTCGACATAAACATCATGTTGTGACCAAGCACAAGTCGACCCGACCATGGTCGAGGCATCGGATAGGAACAATAGAACTTCGGCAGTTCTATTTCAAGAAGATCACAGCTGTAAAACTGTGTATAAGCAATAGTTTATGAACAACATATATAACGAGAAAACAGCTCGTACCATAAGTTTCTCGACACAGTTGGACCTGTTCAACAAGTGCAGAAGTGGCACACATATCCCATGTGGCCTTCCACCATTAAGCGCCCACAAGGACCTCAAGGCGATCAATAAAGTGTAGGAACTTGTGGATGTCGATCGATCAACTTGTGCCATTAGTAACAGCCGAGTTATTACGGAGTAACAAGCGAAGCAGGCTTAACTCTGAAAAAACCTACGTGCCACCAATTATAAGAAAATATTAGTTAGAAGTAGCATCTTAGTGAGAGATTCATTGCTACTTCTAAAGTTAAGTGTGATTAGTTAGGCAGAATAGGTGGATTAAAAAGTAATCGAGGCAACAAGCAAGAACCGGATACAAAACTAACATGGATGAACAATTGGAGCAGCGTCGAGGGTGGAAGATCGCGGTGAAGATGAGAGCAGGTCCTGCTATTTCCATCAACATTAAATGCGCCAACTTTCAGTCCGTAACACTTGAGAAAGTTTATCAAGTTCGACCATAAAAAAGCAGCGATCTTCTTGGTTCATGAACCCGACTCGGAAGTAATATCCATGGCTTGTCTTCCTTTGTGACCATTAAACTAGTGTATTCAGTTATGGCAAGGCCGAGCATCTTAGTACATGTGTTACGGTAGAGAAATAATACCTGCGGAAAAATAATATGACAACATAGCATGTTCAAAAAACCCCACCCTCCGGATAGAGAAGAGGATTCTAGGAACATCATGTACACGTTTCAAAATGCTGTGGTAGGATGAGAAGGAACAAGTGTGGCGTCTACTTGAAGTAGAAATCTGTAGGGTACTCGCACTTGACTTTGCCAATTTGAAACACACTAGATTGATCTGAAGAAAAATGCATCAGCGGTGGCTGACATCCTAGGATTACCTGCGACCAAGGGACTTGGATTTATCGAGGATGGATGAAGAATTCATACCTGGTTCTCCATGAAAACCTTATGCAATGCCGGCGGGGTTTTCTCTGAACAAGCGAGCGAGGAGAAGGATTGAGGCCCGGTGAAATATTGCCGCTTTGTCCGTCCAGCTTCTGCTAAAGCTGGAATGGGGGGTGGTGTGATTTGAGGCTCATTGGGCATTCTTTGCGGCGCTTCTGACCGGGGTGTGTCTACCGTGAAGTTGTGCACTCTAATTTGTGCATATGGCACGTGGACCCGTTGCGGTTGCCCCACATATCAGTGAAAGGAAGTAGAAAGACAGGGTAACTAGTTACACATAAATATATTTTTTGAGAGAGATACTCCCTCTATAAAGAAATATAAAATCTTTTATATCACATGCTCACCTTGAGAAATATACTCCCTCTGCAATGCACGGGCATTATGGGGTTCAGCTTTTTTATGGGGTTCAGCTGAGAATATAATACTTAGATAGGCTCACGGTTACGGACTTTGGGCATGAGCCGACCCTGCATGTTTGGGGGCCCATGTGTTCTACCTCAGCGCTTTTCATATTGCAAGCGATCGATCTGCGCTAGTTTTTGATCTTTGTCATAAAGCGAATACACAAAATTGAATAAAACACGGCAGCTATTGGAATGAAATCGAGCAGCAGTTCCTAACCATGTGATAAATAATCTTGTCGTACTACTTATACACAAAGGACACTTGTTTCACCATGCAGATTATTACATCAAAATCTCTCGGAGGATAGATCAGTTCGGCGATTCGTGCTGCTCTTGAAGAATTTCAAAGTTGATTTGGACCAGCTCTCCTTGCCGAGAAAGTTTGATTTTGACATCATCCCCTACCGCAAGATATGATTTAGATTTGAACCTTGACCATCCTTTAGCATCAATCATCATCGACCATCCTTTGTACTTACGGTATATTGAGCAGGTTCATTCACACCAAGGATCGCATGGTAAGAGAAACTTGGCATGATCGCCGGATAGTTGAGCGACTCCCTCGTTGCTCTAGGAATTCTCTGTTTGCAAACAAGAAGACATACCCAAACAGTTATATCAACACAGTGAATCATGTGAAACAACATGGAAAGAAAAAAAAAGCGAAGCACTTGGGCGGCCAATGCTTACCAAGAAGGTGGACATGTCGGTTTTGTAAGGACTTTGGTATATGAAGTCTGAACTGCAGCCCGATCTGTTGCGGTGCAAGCTGCAGTGACCAAATCTGAAGTGCAAGTGTTGGTGCAGTGCGAAGCTTGCTGCTGCGGAGATGGTGCTCCTTGTAGAGCTGGTGCGGTGTCGATGCCCGATCCTGCGGTAGATCGGTGATCCGTTGGCGGTCGGTGCCCAATCCTCGATTGGATCGGGCGAGCTGCTGCCATTGTCGGTGCTAGAAGGCTGCGGTGCTCGATCTGTGCGAGACGACAATGATCGTGTCTGATCTGCTATGATCAGCTTTCTAACTTGACTAGGATCCGTGACCGTGATCCAGTTTTTCTTCATTTCTTTTAAGCGAGAAGGAATAATTGTGGCGTTTTGTTAAACCAAACTGCAGTTCATCATAGAGATTCAGCTTGTACTCGGACAACGGTGATCAATTTTTCGATAATATAAGTGATGGGCGGTGCCCGTTCTTGACATGACATAAGAAGTGAAACCTGCAAAAATAGCCATCGTAGAGCAAACCAAGCGGTTTATACGTGATGAATGTCACATAGCAAAACCTGCATCGTAAAATTGCAGGAAAAGAAAGAAAACATGACATTAAATCAATAAGATTTAGACAGTAAATCAATAAGATTTACTTGATGTGACACGAGGAATCCTTACCAGAAATCATTATGTTGAAGTACTAAGCAGAAGATTGATCATCAAACTACTGCGTGGCGTCGAGGGCCCTACCTACTCCCAAGCAGGACAGTCAAAGGTCTTGACAAATCGTATGGACCGAACATCCATGGGACTTGAAATCCTGGTGGGTGCGATAAACCCTGCAATGCATACAGATATTGGAGTGTAACCATAATTGATAAACCGTCCTCACAAAAATATGATCTGGATACTTCAAAATATACTGGACTGAATTGAGTGGGCAGACATTAACATAGACCGTTCTCGGGACTGACCACACACCAAAAGCGGCAGTACTAATAAACAATACATGGTTCACAAACACAAATCAAATCTTGAACAATAGTACTTACTCTGAGACAAGCAAAGTTGCACTAACTAAACTCTGAGACAATTTCTTGCCACCGACCTACAGGATGAACCCGCATAGCGGCTAGGCCATGGACTTCGTGTGAGATGTCTACATGCACCATCACCATCTTGTCAACCTTGGAGAACCTAACAGTGGTCTTTCCACTCATAAACATGATGATGAAGACAGGCGCATCAGATTTGTTGGGAAGCTTTACAAGAACCACACCCTTCGTAATCGAAGGGACAGCCGAGAAATTGTTGTGGTCAAGTACAGCCTCGAGAACACGCTGACAACAATGCTACAGGAAAACACTAGTTCGGGACACGTGGAGACAAGGACACAGCATTTGGATAGTTCAGCAGTAGAACTCATCATCAGGTCTTCCAGTTCACGGCATGACTTTGAGAACTTCATCTCCACAGCGGACTGGTTCTAACTCAAGCGAAACCATATTTCATTACTACCTCCGTTCAGAAATATAAGATGATTTTCGATATTATACTCCATATATGACTACATATCGCTGAAATGAGTGAACAAAGACACTAGAACATGTCTTCAAAGGCATGAGAGCATAGGGATTACATGCAATATCCATAACACAAATTCTTGAGGCAAATATACCCTCTTAAAGGTAGCATTGATGTTCATAAAGTACTCCCTCCGTCCCAAAATTCTTGTCTTAGATTTGTCTAGATACGGATGTATCAAGTCACATTTAGTATTAGATACATCCGTATCTAGACAAATCTAAGACAAGAAATTTGGAACGAGAGGAAATAGTTAATAATCTATAAGAAATTAGTGTCAACCTCTCAAATGTTTTGGTCAAAGAGAATTTAGAACCGTCATTTGGCACACTAAAATCACATGCAAGATCACCCGAAAGTTGTACTACGGTACTAGTACTGCGTGTTAGATGAAAAACACGATCAAGATCGAGAAAAAGATCGTCAACAAGAGACATTACTGGACTTGCTTAATGGGGATCCGGAGGGGGGCTTGGACGAGGCGATGGCTTTGAGCTTGTCTGCGGTAGTCTCGGCGGGGTGCTTGCGCTTCTTACGTACCATGAGCCTCGGCGGTTTGGCCGAGCCATAGACATCACGTCGGCGGTGCTCGGCGTCCATCAGAGAGAAGCTGAGAGAGAAGAGTGAAAGGAGGAACAAGATGAGGGAGAAGCGAAGAGAGTGGGGTTTTCTTCAGAGAGGAAGCTGAGAGAAAGATTGAAATGATGGTTGCTTCGTCTGTCCAACTTCTTCTTTGGAAAGGAGGGGTTTTGTGATTTGTGGCTCATTAGGCATTCTGCGGTGGTTCGATCGGGGTAGTCTACCGTCACTCTACTACGGAGTAATTTAGTGCATGGATGGTGGACCCGGTCTTTGGCTGTCCCAGCGTCGGCGAAAGTGAGTAATTTAGTGCATGGCTGGAGGAGGATCCATACGATGGGCGTGTCCACTGTTTTTCATTTGAAGAAAAAAATGATTACAACAAGCGTTTCCACTCGGTGAAGGAGGAGTCACGAAACTGACGACCACTTGAACATACAGTGCTCCTACTACTAGGCATGTGCGGTGGTTCATCGTCGATACTACACCATCTTGTTGCTAGTGTAGTAAGATATAGCGATAACAAATGATGTTGTGCATATCAACTACTCCTATATGTAACATAGTACCGCTTTTTATTTGTCCGATTCGAGAATGAGCAGTGAGACCAATGTTAACAGAACTAGGTCCACAGTATACGGAGAATGCGGTGCTCTGACGGTACTCCACGAAACATGAACCATATGAAGCACATCCTATAGTGTTAGGCAGGGGTGTATGAAGGGTGCAGGATGGGAGCAAAAGTTCCTTCTCGACCCACTTTTAGGTTTTTGGCGAGTGCATGAAGGGTGCATGAGTCCACACTAGTAGGTTGACAAAAATACGAAGAGGAACAACTATATTGAGATGAGAATGCAACCAAACACACCCACAAGCTTTGTGCTCTGATGGTGATCTGCACCGTCTGAGTTTGATCCAACGGTCATGTTGCGCGAGACATGGACATGCCCATGCGAGGCGCCTAAACACCACCAAGTCCCTCACCTTCTCGAGGCGCCTGACGTTGGTGATGCAGGGTGTAACCGCCCATGAGCCCGCTCGGTCGGCGAGGCCAGCTCGTCAAAAGCGGCGTCAATAGCACGAATGGATTCGGTGGCCGGAGCCACGAAAAGATTCGCCCGACAGCGGCGGCAGCATGGCAACCCCTCCTTCTCGGCTCAGCCCCCCACCGCCATGGAGGCGGCTCAACTCCTTGGAATATAGGTGAAGAAGGAGACCAGGTCAGGAAGCGCGGCTCGTTGAAGTCGGCCGGGTGGTGGGCGCCTACCGCTTTATGGTGGGCGCCTACCGCTTTTGAAGCTCCGTGAACTCCCGCACATAGCGGAGGAGCATGGCACTCCTCTCCTCCTTGAGCTCACGGGCTCCCGTCCTTGGCCTGAGCTCCTCATCCTTGGCATGGAGCTCTTGTGTCAGCGCCTCACCTCGGACTCCGTGATCTGCTGCATGCCATGGCACCAGCTAGAAGCAATGGGGAGAGGAAGCAAAGAAGCAGCAGCTGAAAGACAATGCAATCTCTGAGGAAGGCGGAGGAGCCATCGAGAGGCGGGGAATCTTTGGTTTTCACGGGGTAAAACACCGATCGGCGACTTCTCACATCGAGGGGCGGTGGGTTTTTCTGGCGGAGTCATCGTGACTAATTGCTACGCGCTGCTCCGTCAATCAAAAATTAAAAATCCTGCGCTTTGCTCCGTCAATCAAAAATTAAAAATCCTGCGCACCCAAACACGAGAACAACGCCGTGGTGGATATTTAAATTACACAGCCGGCAAGTAGATAAAAAAGGGTGAAATAACAAATGTGGCGGCCTAGCTAATCGGTCGAACTAGCCCAACTAGCTAGCCACCGTGCTTCTTGATGTACTTTCGGCGGGAAAGGTGGTCTTTCGTGATTTGATGACTCATTTACTTGCTTTGGCGCTCTGACCGAGGAGGACCCAAAAAAGTGGTGAGGCGTCCCGTCGAGGAAGAATATATGTGTGCACCACGGGAGGACCCCAAAACCGCGGTAGGGTGTGCCACGTCTCGGCACGGAGGAAAAATGTGCGTGTAAAAATATCTGTATCAGGGCGTAGTACCTATGGTTCGACCTCGGGACCCAGCCGATCGATCGAAAACACCCCACTAGCCACACAGCTTCACCATGCAAGCGTGGCGGTTAGCTCCGTCTCGACCAGCCACAGCGTCTCTTTTTCTAAGCGATTCTTCTATTTTCCAAGCTTTTTTAGTTGTAATAACACCACGGCAAGCTAAGCGCCGCTCTTCGTGTGTGCCCGTGCAAAGGTTAAATGATGGAGAGAGAGATTGAGATCGCGGACACAGGACCCACCCATAAGTGAGACAACGGCCATGCGTGTTGTGAGGCACTCCTCTACTTTACTCAGCATAAATCTTGTATAAAATCAATTTATGGGACAAAGCCAACAACCATTCATTTTTGAGGCTATCGACTTACGCTTTGTAGTCCGGTTGCGATTTGAATCTCGTCTTTCAGATTTGTTAGTTTTAGATCTAAATTTGATTAATGAAAAGTGGGACCCCGTGTGTTGTTACGATATTTCAGTGTAGGATGGTTTTATGAACAAACACTTTGCGGCGGTTAGACAAATGTGCACACGAGTTACGTATTTTGCAAGTTTACAAACAAAAATGATAAGCGACATAGAATATCACATCACCCGCAGCTTAGATACTATGGTGATCTGAGTTTTACACGTTGGAAGTGAGATCAATGGCTTGGGAGTAGTCTTTGTAATTATCGCAATTTCCAAACTCCCAAAGTTTTTTGCAAATAAAACATTCAGGCCTCGTGTGTGCTGCATCTTTGATCAATGGCTCCCGATGCTCATATTAGGTGCTCCCGTAAGCAATTACCGCTACGGTGATATGGGCATCTAGGTGTATGATCGATGATCGGATGGCACATGCATAGTACTTGTACTTCTGCGCATTTCCCAAACTCTATCGGCCGTATATTGCAAAAACATTCAAACCTCCCATTGTGGGCGTTAGATCTCGGTGAACTCGTATCACCATAGAATCTATGGTGCGGGAGCACCTCATACACTCTCGTCTTGAGAAAACATAAGGTGCTATCGCAGCTTGGATGCTCTGGTGATCTGAGCTTGGAGTCGTTTGATCTGAGATCAATGGCATCTGAGTAGTCTTTGTGCTTATGGCGATGGCGAACTCTTTTGGGGCTTTTACGCAAGAAACCATTGAACCACGAGGAGGTGTTGGGTCACAAATCCAGCGCCTCAGAAGAGCTGTATCACCAAAGCATCTAAGGTGTGGTAGCACATGATATTCTTACATACGAGGAGAATATGATGTCCTCCTTCATCTTAGATGCTACGGTGATCTGAGCTTGAGTTGTTGGATATGGGATCAAAGGGCATCTAAGTAGTTTTGTACAAATTGTGTGCAATTCTCAAACTCATCAAAGTTTCCTGCAAAAAAATTAAGACACATCATGTGAGCTGCTATATCTCAGATCAACAAGCTCCAAGCAACTTGTATCGGCATATAGCATCTAAGGTATGGGGCACATGATATTCTCCGGGGAGGAGGGTGGGGTGCACAACCAATCGGTGGTTGGGAGGTGGGGACAAATATAATCTAAACAACCCTAAGCGAGCTCCACAATTTTATCTAAGGTCGAGGTTGACCCCGACAATCATAGCTCCGCCTAAACACAACATTTGCATGTCTTGTAGTACTAGACTTAATATTCATGTTTCAGTTTCATGTTCATTTTAAATATTGAACCGAGGACCATGGATGTCTTACATTTTACTCCCTTAGTTCCTAAATATTAGTCTATTTAGAGGCTTCAAATGGTGGCACATATGGATGTATATAGACATATTTTAGAGTCTAGATTCACTCATTTTGCTATGTATGTAGTCACTTGTTGAACTCTCTAAAGACTAATATTTAGGAATAGAAGAGTATTTTGAACTCGTGTCATACATGCATGGGTTGGAAAAATAGATGCACTATACTTATTGGATTGTTGTTGTGTTAGATGTGTGTGTGTGTGTGTGTGTATGTGTGTGTGTGTGGTCATATGCTTGATACATACAAAGTTTTCTCACCTCCATATTGTTCATCTTTTAAATTTGAATTTGCATTGGAAAACTTACTAGGGATACTATGAAATGTGAAATCACGTTGAGATCACTATATCACAAATTCACTCTAATTCAACAACTCGTCATAAATCAATTACCACGTTGAGATTAGTATTTGCAAGGAAAATATGGGTATTGTAATACATATATATTAGTTCGGCAATTTAAATGTTCCTTCGTATTCTCAAATGGTAGGACCCAACAGCGTACCAGCGAACTTGGCTCTGTTGATCCTAAAAAGCGGCTCGTGTCCTTCGGTGGCGTCGTGGAATGCGCACATTAAACAACCCAACCGATCGAGCCTCAGCGTTTCAAGTCGAAATATCTGGCGGCAGAATTCCAGCCCTAGGAAATTCCCGCATGTCCCGGTCCATAATGACTACCGATGAACAACGGAGGATGCTTTAGTAACTAGACAACGTTACCTACCATGCGAGACGCAGGTTCAATTCCCTCGATGCGCATGCTCGTCAAGGTCACCGTCAAGCTGCATTGCCTAGTACTACTACTATTGCACCGGCATGAGCACGAAATTGAGCCCATTTGTTGCGTGCCTAGTACTTGAGTTAATATATCAGGCAATGCACTTATGCGGAGGATTATCCTTTACTCCCTCCTTTCCGGTTTATAGGGCTTATCTCAAAATTTTAGTTTTCCCATTTTATAAGTTTCAATTTGGTTGTTCCCCATCACATGTTCAGATTTCAAGGTGCAATAAATCATTACATGCAAGTATTAAGAAAAATTGACCAATGCATGTACTTTATGCATGCATGCATTGCAATTAATGCATTAAGTAAACACAAGTTTTGAGAAAACAAAGCGCATTAATTGAGTGGTTTTGCAAACTACAACAATTGTTCCACCACTCACCATCTACCTTGGTTGGTGAGATTTTTGAATTGATCCCTGTAAACCGGAAAGGAGGTTTAACTAAGCAAAATGTTTGACCAAATCCTTTCTTAAGAAATACAACATAGACAGATGTACGGCTTGAAAATTTATTGCATGATGCAGGTTATGATATCGTTTGAATCCTGGATCTTAAATTTCAGAAAATCAAAAGTGAGCATAAATTCATGAAAGCTGAGCATGGTCACGTGATATGGCACAAATATTACTTTGTAAGTTTTTCTTCAATTCGAGACAAGCTACTTATGACAAGTTGCACAAATGAAGAGCTAAGGTATTTTGGAACAAAGACCTGTCACATTAAAATGACGCTTTCACTATTGAAACTATAAGGCGTTCACGTGCCACCACGAGTCCCGCTTCTCATCGGCAGGTGCCATCCCGACAAGCGTGTGAGTCGGTGGGAGGCATCGAGTGAACATTACTTGGTACTGTTAGGGAGGCGTCGCGGCGGAGACGCTATGCAGACTCACGGGGCGAGCTCTTTGACGAGCTCCGCCGCCCACCGTCGTCCCAACTGCTCCCACTTTTAATGTCGCGGCGCGCGATTTAAAATCAACCCCGCTACACGGTATCGCTACAATCCTCTCTGTTCCTCTCCGATTCTCGATCGTCTACCTCCAACTAGCTTTGGCCTAAGCGTCGCCATGCCGCATCACGATGGTCTACCCTTAGTGTTCCAGCTTCATGAGAAGACACCCAACTTGAGTCTCAAGAACATAAAGCGCTTCAGGGGCGAGCTTGAACAGTCTTCTTGGGAAGATGTGGCTGTCCCGCTCTGTTAAGGCTCCCGTCGCCCAGCTGCGCGGCACCATCCCGTGGCATTGATGAGCTGGGGCCGCACATTGTCGCCGAGCTTGATGCCACGGGGTTCCACGAGGTCCCGCCCGACTTTCCGCAGCTCGTGCACCTGCAGTGCGCATGCTGCACTACTGCGTGCCTACTGCGCCGCCGATGCCGTGCCGTGCACCTTGTGGCATCTGCCTGCTCGTTATGCGCCCCGATGCGGCTATATCTCCCGTGTCGAGGCGCGACTTAGAGCATAACCGCATTGAAAGCAATGTCGCAAGTGAGGTAATCTTCACACAACCCATGTAATAATTAAGGAAAGATACATAGTTGGCTTCGATCGCCACTTCACCGATACATAAATAAACATTCATCATTGAGTACACTCAAGGTCCGACTCTGGAACCAAAATAAAGAAGATACCCCAAATGCTAACACGGACCCCGAATCGTCCCAAGCTGGGCACCACTCACGATCATCTGGAAAGCGACACATAATGCGACCACGTTCCTCGTCGAACTCCCACTTGAGCTCGGTGGAATCACCTGCAGCCTCATCGGAACTGCAACTGTGTTTGGAAGTATCATGAGTCACGGGGACTCAGCAATCTCACACCCGAGATCAAGACTATTTAAGCTAATAGGAAGGACGAGTAGTAAAGTGGAGCTGCAGACAGCGACTAGCATATATGGTGGCTACTTACAAAAGAAGCGAGAAGAGGAGCAAAGCACGGTCGTGAAACTAGTAGTGATCAAGAAGTGATCTGAACTACTTCGTCGGACATAACTCCAACACCGTGTTCACTTCCGGACTCCGCCGAGAAGAGACCATCAGTTACACCTTGATTGATGTGTATTTTATTGAGGTCGACTTTGGGTTTCTACTGGCGGACATTAACAAATTCCCATCGCCTCATAAGCTGCGGAGCACGGCTTTGAAAGATATTACCTGCGGGGTGTCCCAACAGCCCATTATAAGCTCTCACGGTCAGCGAAGGATATTCCTTCTACGGGAAGACCCGATCAATCTCGGAATCCCGGACTACAAGACATTTCGGCAGCAATAAAACAAGACCAGCAAAGCCGCCCGATTGTGCCGACAAATCCCGATAGGAGCTGCACATATCTCGTTCTCGAGGCACATCGGATGAGACATCCTCTGAGTAAAACCAAGCCTCGAGTTTCCCGTGGTGGCCCGCGATCTACTCGTTTGGACCAGCACTCGAAGAACCTTGGTCGGGGGGTTAAAATAAAAGATGACCCTCGGGCTCATGAAAACCGGGGAAAAGGCTTAGGTGGCAAATGGTAAAACCAATGTTGGGCTTCTGGGCGAGTCTTATTCAAAGCGAACTGTCAAGGGGTCCCATAAATCACCCAACCCGTGTAAGAGCATAAAATCAAGGAACATAACACGGTATGGCGGAAACTAGGGTGGCAAGAGTGGAACAAAACACGGGCATAAGGCCGAGCCTTCCACCTTTACCAAGTATATAGATGTATTAAATATAGCAGATATATATTGTGATATCCCCAACAAGTAAACATGTTCCAACAAGGAACAACATCTCCATGTTCAACAAGGAACAAACTTCAACTTCACTGCAACTAACAGCGCTATAAGAGGGCTGAACAACAGCGGTAACATAGCCAATCAGCGGTTTGCTAGGAAAAGGATGGTTAGGGGCTGACATGGCAATATGGGTGGCATGATATAGCAAGTGGTAGGCATCGCAGCATAGGCATAGCAAAAGCGAGCAACTAGCATAGCAAAGATAGAAGTGATTTGAGGTATGGTCATCTTGCACGCAATGTTCTCGAGTTGTCGAAAGCTTGATCCTCGGCGTTCTCAACAGGCTCCTCGTTCACGTACTCGTCTCCGACTCTACCCAAAGCAACAACACAAACAAAGGAACCACAATAAATCACGGTGCAATGCACAATCAACATGATGCAAAACATGACATGATATGCGAGATCGATATGCAATGCTTATATGCGCTCCGGAAGGAAAATGATGAACCAGGCATCAACTTGGCAAACCAAGCATGCCACTGGAAAGATGAGATGATTTCGGTTGAAATCGATATAAAGATCACGGAATCGGATGCACGGTTTGCAAATGGCAAGCAAAACAAGAATGGCGCAAATCTGCCATTAACAGCATGATGCCACTAGCAAGCAACAAATAATTAAGCTACTGCACCCAAACGTAACAACAAAGCACATGGCAGTGATCTACACATGATGCTCGACAAAAGATGAGCACTGAGCTACGGCTAGTTCACATCATAACATGTTCAAACAAGCATGGCAAAAGTGCTCAAAGTAACAGGCTGGACATGGCAAAAACAGTAACAGGTTGCAATGTTCAGAGCATCAAAACTACATGCTACAGGAACTTAAAATAGTAAAACATGGCATGGCATGAATCTACTCAAAGCCTAGAACAAAAGTCCCTTACTGACCATAAGCCAAAAGGACTAGAAAATATAGTAACACCCATGTCAATATTGAAAGTCTCGTTAACAGATTCAGCAACTTGACATGTCAAAACTGATAACGAGATGGCATGTTAACAAGCTCAATGCACTCACTACAGA
Source organism: Aegilops longissima (assembly GCA_021605205.1). NCBI lineage: Eukaryota > Viridiplantae > Streptophyta > Magnoliopsida > Poales > Poaceae > Aegilops > Aegilops longissima. The sequence continues at coordinate 31,515 of JAHIAM010003761.1, forward strand.
GCCTCAAATGATAAACTAAGCATACATACATCAAGAAGACATGACATAGAAGACATACATGGCAAGAACACTAACATAGCCTATACGGGTCAACCACAACATCCTAGGCAAAATTGAATAACATGTATACAATCTGCCAGGAAACATTTGGTAGCAAAAGTAGAGCTCGATTGACTCAAGCTATGGCATCCCATAATTGCAAACAAAGGCATGGATGGATAGAGCAAGTCATGCTTTACAAAACACCCTTACTGAAGTATCTCAAAATATGCATAGATCTCTCGGTATCATCAAGCAAACATGGCATCAAAATCAGCTAAAACAGGGCTGAAATCAGCAACATTAGGACACCTACTTTGCATGCTTGTGCTAGTCACCACATAGATCACAAAAATACATGGCATATACCACTGGAAAGATGACATGGCATTTTACAAAACACATGTAGGACTCCAATTCATAGGGTGCACATATTAATCATAGCAAAAATAACAAAATGCAACTTCTGATAAAAACCAGAAACTATCAGCACATAGCACTCTTCAACAGCATTTCGGGCATCAAGATGAGCTCAAATGAAAATGATGCAATGGAATGAAATGATCTACTCTTCGAGACGAACATTTTGACATATTATCTGCGAAAAATGGATCTCGGATGCGAAGATATAGCATGTTGAATATTGCACAAAATTACAAAGATGCAAATGACTTAGTGAAAAAAAAGAGGAGAGGAGATGAGGTCAGCAGGTGGCGCGGCTCGAGGCGGATCGGAGGCGGATCGGGCAGTGGCGTGGCTTAGCGGGCCCAGGCCGAGGTCGGGGAAGGAAGGCGTGGCGGAGGCAGTCGCCAGAGGCGAGGAGGCCTTGATGGTGTGGCAGCAGGCGGAGGAGCCGAGGAGGCCTCATGCGGAGGCTTGGGAGGAGCTCGTGGCGTGGTCCCGGCGGCGGAGCCGGCGATGGTGGTGAGCGAGGCCGGGAGGTCGGCAGTGGAGGTGGCTGGCCCGAGCCTGGGCCAGCAAGCAGCCAGGCCCAGCCATGTGGCGTGGGCAGGAGGAACCCCGCAGGCAGGCAGAGCAGCATGGCGATGTGGGCGCCCGAGGCCACGTGTGATCGGCGATTAGCTGGCGGTGCAGGCGAGCAGCGTCCGGCTCGCCCGGAACGTGTCGGTGGAGGAGGAAAAATTAGGGTTTGAGGGTGGAATGATCCGGTTCGGGAGGTTTGCTTAAATAGGCATAGAGGAGCTAGGAGAGTCAAATGAGGTGTAGTTTTCGCCCTACGATCGTGATCGAGCAACCGGAGAAACATGGAGGTGACTTAGATGGGTTATTGGGCTGTTTTGAAGGGTGTTGGGCTGCAACTTAAAAGAGGCCTTTCTGAAGTCACGGTTAACCGTTGGAGTACCAACGAGCTCAAATGACCGAAACTTGACGGTGGTCTCGGGTGTTATACCAAAGGCCACTAGACAAACCTCGGTCCATTTCGAGAAGGTTTAATACCGCTACGGAAAAAGCGTAAAAGGGACGCCGGGGAGATAAGTCTGGATTGCAAAGCGGACAGCAGGAAAAATGCTCGGAATCATGAGGCGAACACGTTATGCAAATCGATGCACATGATGACATAATATAAAATGCATGACATGGACAAAATGCAAAAGGAAAAACCCAACCACGGAGAATATCATATAACAATGCGAAAATGGCAAGAGTCGGAGTTACAAATATGGAAAGTTACTTCGGGGTGTTACAACACTCCACCACTACAAGAGGATCTCGTCCGAGATCTAGGATTTGAAAAGAACTCCGGATACTCGAGCGGAGGTGATCCTCGCAGCTCGGTAGCTTCTCGGTCGGAATGGTGTGACCACTTCACTTTCAGAATTTGATTGACTTGTTGCGAGTCTTGCGCTCGGTTTCTTCAAGAATAACAGCAGGGTGCTCATGATAAGAGATCTTCTTGAAGGTCAATCTCTTGAAGTTGATAGTGCGTTCAGGAGTCTTGAAGCACTTGCGAAGGCTGTGACCGTGAAACACATCGTGCGCGTTTGCAAAGTTGGATGGAAGCTCAAGTTGATAGGCGAGATCGCCTCTTTTCCCAATGATCTTGAAAGGACCCACGTATCTAGGGGCAAGCTTCCCTTTGATACGAAGCGGCAGTACCTTTCATTGGAGAGGCGGAGGTAGACATGGTCTCCGATTTCAAAAGTCACATCCGGTGCTTATCATCATAATAGCTCTTACGGCGCGATTCTTGGCGACTTTGAGATTCTCACGAATGACCTTGCACATTTCTTACATACGTGATCAAGTCATTGCCAAGAAGTTGGCGTTCACTGTCTCGAGACCAATTGAGAGATGCGGCACTTTACGCCATAGAGAATTTCGAATGGGGCCTTGCCGAACTTCGCTTGGAAGCTGTTGTTGTAAGAGAACTCGGCATAAGGAAGACAATCTTCCCACTTCATACGAAAGAAATGACACAAGCCACGAGCATATCTTCAAGGATTTGATTTACTCGCTCGACTTGGCCACTTGTTTGAGGATGGAAAGCTGTCTTTGAAAGCGAATGTTGGTGCCCATGGCCTTACGAAAGAATCCCAAAACTTGGAGGTAAAGATGCTGCCCAGTGCGAAGAGATCACTTGTGGAATGCCGTGCAAGAGACAATCCTGGAGGTGTATAGCTCTTGCAAGCGAGCTGCAGTGATGGATTCTTTGATAGGAAGAAAATGAGCCACTTTAGTAAGCTTGTCAATGACAACGAAGATAGCATCATTTCACGCTTGGACTTTGGAAAGCCGATCCGAAGTCCATTTCAATATGATCAAACTTCCATTCAGGAATAGCAAGAGGTTGAAGGAGACCAGCTGGTCTTTGGTGTTACCTTTCACTCTTCTGCGGACATCACACTCATTCACGAATTGAGCAATTTCTCGCTTCATTGAGTCCACCAATATGACTGCTTGAGGTCATGGTACATCTTAATACTTCGGGATGAATGGATAGAAGCGAATTGTGAGCCTCGTTCATAATGACTTTTCAGATCACCCTTAGGAACCACAATCCGGTCCTCAAAAGCAGTGTCTTTGTCATCAACAGGCTTACTTGTGGAAATGCCCTTGTCGATACCACGTTTCACTTTTTTCACCATGGCATCCAGAAGTTGAGCC